>PNEQ01043152.1:0-102717 GCA_003012365.1 Medauroidea extradentata | reverse complement strand
CACACACACACACACACACACACACACACACACACACACACGATTCTAGCATTCATAATTGGAACACTCACCATGTCGAAACTAGACGTATGAATCTACTGAAGTTATTAGAATTCCAAATTTAAAATTCCCCGCCTATCAGGTATATTCTGTAACTCCTACTCCACCTCCCCAAGGTAGTGTAGAAGTTGCAACACCCAGGGACAGAAGTTGTAATTAAACTTGCCAGTATAACAGTTTGGTTGCTTCACCTTGAGTGCTGCACCCAGTTGCCAGTTTGCCTTTTTCTTGTTTAGTTTCAGAAGTTGTAGAAGGTACTGACTATGCGAGCAGAGCTCAAGAAAGCATCAATATTTAAGGAAAATATGTAAAACTACATTTATAACATACATTGCTCATTGTGAACATATAACAGGCCGTAAAATTTCTTATTAACATAATTACGAGAAACATTACTGGCTTATGTACAATATCAATATGTGTTAAGCATTATAGTACAAAAGTATCAGCTGACATGAAGTTTGCTGTTTTCTATAGGAATACATACGAGATATATTAGACAAAGTAAATAAATAATTATGGCTACACTTACTCCTGTCAAAGAGTTATATAAAATAATATCATATATGCAGTGCTGCCAAATAGTGAAAGTATTTAATGACCGAGGTTAATCTAAACCACTTGCTGACAGAGAGATCCAGTGGGCTATTTTCCCCTCAAACCTAGGATAATAACCCTGAAAACTTTCTGGTAATTTCTTACCATTAAGACCTAAAAAAACAAAACTATCCTCAACTAAAGCCCTAAAATACTAACCTCCTCATCAATAACTCATAACCCGTTTTCCCAAACTCACTAGAACAATTCTGAAATGGCCACTTAACCCTTCACAATATAACAGTATGCCCAAAATTATCACCCAGCCTTGTTCCTAGCATGGTCAACAGACAGAAAGAATCCTATCCTTGCAACAGCCGTCAATGTAGCACTTGCATGCACAGCACATAAACTTTTCACAGCTTTGAGGCAACTACTGCTCAACAAAGAACCAGATCCATTAGCGAAAATACACCTGATGCAATGCAGAATACATTGGCATAACTTACAATCACATTATGACAGATGACAAATTGCCGTATGGCCATTAAATACCAAGCCATAGCCAGTTCTAACAACCTAACCCATAGGAAAAAAATGTGTTGGTGCAAATGTAGCCTACCACAATTTATTTTTTGACTCACGTTACAACCCCAAGGTGGCGAAGGTGCAACACCCTCAAGCAATAACGTAGAACTGCAGTATTGGTTGCTAGCATATCAGCACATCACCAAATCCAGACAAACACCAGGCACCAACATATGGTAACTACCACAGCACATTTTCAAACTTTCTGCCATGCTCTCATTCACCCCTGGGGGGCACTATGTATACTAGAAACCTATCACCACTTGCTGTTTACCAAACTACAATGTGCCCTCATAATAATCAATAAGTTGGCTTGGTCAGTACAATGTCATTACCATGTGAAAAAAAAAATTTGTTTTAAGGTTTATACTTACCTGCAAGTACAATTCTGTAAATACCTGTTCATATCTATCTACAGCATTTTCATAATTAAAGTTACAAAATAGGTAGGGATGAGTATTAACATTCATGCAGTCTTTAACAAGTATAAACATCTAACATAAGCACAATTTATTAATTTTTTCTGTATATAAGTGTAATAGCTTCAATGATTTTGTACACATAACTTACCAGTTTTCTTCTGAAGATTGGTTTGTGATCATCAATGTCGGTAATATGGACAAGAAGCATTCGAGTTGCTTGCTGTGGTGGGTTTCCTTGGTCTTGAGCTACAACTACCAAAGCATATTTGTCTTTTTTTTCACGGTCCAAAAGCTGAGACGATGTAATTAGTCCAGAGTAACTATCTGTAACCAAGCAAATACATTTTCTACAAATACTTTTTTCTAATTATATGAAACACAGAAGAAATAAATCTCTTTAAGACAAAATATAATATTTGCTGCAGATAACAACAGCACACCAAATAAGATATAGAGAACTGTGCCCAAAATGATATACATATTCTGATAAAATAACACAGTGCTTGTTTCTCATAATTGTTAGTACAATACCTGCCCTAGGTGTTTTGAAATATTTATCAGTAGGTGACTGTATCACCTTGAAATTGGTGGATATAAACATGCCATACATTTTGAATAGGCTAGCAACAAAATAAATGAAGACGCTTGAAAATTTGTTGAGGTTTCATTTGTATTCATCAAACATATTATTTACACTGTTAGTTATCTAATTTTAACTAAACATCTGATTCTGTAGAGTTGTATGCATTTATGACTTTCGTAACAGTCACTGATATTGTGTTGTTCATGCATAACCAGATTCATGCCAATAGCTACCTACTAGGGCAAAACTGCATACAATAGTGATGTAATTAGTCGAGATTAACTATGTATCTGTAAATAACCAAATACATTTTTTATAAAAAATAAAAACCTTTTTATAATAAAATGACACAGAGAAAAAAGAAATATCTTTAAGACCAAACATAATATGTGCAGCAGCTAACAACAGCACACAAAATAATATATAGAGAAATGTGCCCGAAACGAAACACTCAGATAAAATGACACAGTGCTTGTTTCTCAAAATTGTTGCTGCAATGCCTGCCCCAGGTGTTTTGATATATTTATCATTTGGTAACACTTTAATCAGGGTATAAATGACAATGTTATCGCTGATGGCCATGTGGCAAGATGTAGTTTTAGTGGGTTATTTATTTTTACACATCAAGGACAGCAGGTTTGTTCTAGATCAAGTGAGCCACTGAAATTTTTTATGCGTGTGTGTGTGACAGGCAGGTGTTGTGACATGGGAGAGAGGGAGAGAGGCATATAGAGTTTACAGCGGTTTGGATGCTATTGATTGGCTGAGAGGTAACTGCGTAGTAGGCTTCAGGGTCTGGAACATGAGTTCTGCCATTTTCATTGCAGAAATTATTGTGACAGGGCAGTGAACAGGTGTAAACGAGAGATTGCTGTCTCAATTCAAAACAATATGTGATTGGGAGTGATAAAATTCTCATGCATGAGCTGCATCCAGGATTCAAGATTTTGTTAATGTTTAAATCAATATATTTCTTAACCTAGGACTCTTCGTCTGTTAACATAGTTTCCACTCGCGCATGCAAACCACCTTGGATGTAAGTTACCAAAGCATCTCTCTTTGTATGTTTCAAGCCAAAAGAGCTTCTCAGCATGTATATTTTCCTCGACATTACTGTATATATAAATAACCATACTGACACCAGAGGAACAATGCTGATTGTACAATGGACAGTGATATAATACTGGCAGACAGTCTGAGCATCAGCCACTGTGAATAAAACATCATGTAAAATACCCGGGATTTTGGCTTTGTTTTAACAGTTTTGCCCCTATTAAACTGTCTTTCTTGGCGGTATGTGATCGAAGGTGTCAAGTTTCTTGTACCTTTAGGACGTAGTGAGCTCCGCTCGATACACCACCCGCTACGGTGGGAATATAGCAATTGGTTAAATCCCAATTCTTATCCTAACCGTAAAGCCGTCCAAGGATAAGAATGACATACCCGTGTTTCAATCTTCTTGGATCTCTTCAGGTAAGGGCAGGTTGCAGATTTCAGCAACCACCTTATGACACGGTTTACAGATTTTCGTAAACTTAGAGGTTGGCGTGAAAGGTACAAGAAACTTGACACCTTCGAGTTTTGCCCCTTTTACACTCCTAATACAGACCGAGCACACTAGCTAAATAAGAATCCAACTTTCTAGTGCCCTTGAGACTGAAAATCGGGGCTGTAGTGGAGCTAGGAGAGTACCTAGAGTACCACTTGTCACTACCCAGACAGCAGAAATAAATTGCTACAAGCTTATAGCAAGCTTGCCAATACAAGCGAGTAACCTTGCAGCAAGCATGAAATGGCAAGCCAATAAACTTGTTACTAGCCTGCTGCAAGTTGCCTAGTTTACACATTTCTAACTTGCTGCAAGTTTGATTTGTAAGCTTGCTTCAAACTAGAGACAATACAATACAAGCGAGTAACCTTGCAGCAAGCATGAAATGGCAAGCCAATAAACTTGTTACTAGCCTGCTGCAAGTTGCCTAGTTTACACATTTCTAACTTGCTGCAAGCTTGATTTGTAAGCTTGCTTCAAACTAGATTTGCAAGTTTGCTGCAAGCTTGATTTTCAAGACTGCTGCAAGCTTAATTTCATGCCTGCAGGATAAATCAAAATTTTATTTTCTGCAATATTTTCACTATCATTCAAGTTTTCATCTTAAATATTGCTTGTTCATTGACTTGTGATGTTACTAAACATTAAATTTCGGCTCCTGTGCCAAGATTAAAACCACTGACCCTTTGAGTTCAAAGCAAGTATGCTAACTACTGGACTATTGCAAATATTTAGAAGGTGTGGTAGTGCAATTTTGTTGTAAGAGAAAGAACTTTGTTGTGGAAATGCTAACATTTGTAAATTTACTAACAACAGTAAGGATATCAGTTTACTTGCAGTTATACGTATATAGTAATAGTTGTTTTAGCTAACATATGAAACAATGTTACTTTTTATTGTACTTTTTCATTTACAAAGTTAAGTTTAAATTTAGTTCGATCGTTATTGACGGACATTTACAAAATATTTCATGACTTATAATTGCTAATTTCAATGCAATATTAGCTTAGTATAGGGGACAGGATGCTTGCAGCTTATCACATGACCAGAATTGCTATGCAAGTAAAATTTAAGTCAAATACAGCTTTGTCGCAAGCTTGGTTCAGGCTTGCAGCAAGACTTCTGAGCAAGCTTGCTATGGCAAGTTAAATTAAACTGAAATGCAAACTTGCTGCAAGCTTGATTCAGGCTTGCAGCAAGTCTCGTGAGTAAGTTTGCTATGGCAAGCCGAAATCAAGTGAAATGTAAGCTCACAAGCAGGCTTGCAGCAAGTCTATTGAGCAAGCTTGTTATGGCAAGCCAAAATCAAGTGAAATTTACAAGTTTCATATACCAACTGAAGATCTATAATGCAAGCATAGCATACAACTGACTAACTGAACGTCTTTTGGAAACACATGCTCCCAAGTCTGTAGATACAAGTTACAAAACAAAGTTAAAAATTAATGCCACCAACATACACAAATAAAACTTTTTCATTGCCAACTTAACACCTTCCCTCAATGAAAAAATTTATTAACAAAAAAAATCATTCTTTAAAACAGTCCAATGTCCTGACTGAATTTTTCGAGGAAAGCCCTAGAGACTGACTTAGTCAGGCTGTCTGCGACCTGATACTTAGTACTTATATATTTCAAATTTACTAGTACACTGTCCACTTCCTCTCGTACAAATTATATCTAGTGTCTATATGCTTCATTCTGTGGTGAGATGCCGGATTTCCAGCTGCATAGATAGCACCTTGATTATCTTCATTTACTATTATAGGATATGTAATTTTTTACCCCAACATCCTGCAATAAACTCTTGATCCAACAGGCCTTACTAACTCCACTGCTCAAAGCAATTAACTCTGCCTCAGTTGAAGATAGGCTGACACACTTTTGCATTGATGAGTTCCACGACACTGTGCACACCATGACTTTTAAACTGAAAACCACTTTTTGACCTTCTGTCTGTTACATCACCTGCATGATCAGAGTCCACAAAGCCTTCTATATCTGGAGCTCCACAATTATTGCTATACACCAGCTTGTAGTTTACAGTTCCTCTGTCATATCCCAAATTCCTTTTGAGAAATGTTAGAACTTTTTTACTTGGTCGACTTTGACATCTACTGGCAAAGATTAAAGGGAATGCCATATCAGACCTGGTTCCCTTCCCAAAACAGCATACATCAAAAATCCAATAATGCTCCTACATTTATTTCCTATACTTTCATGTAATACAGCAGAATCACATATGTTGCATTTTGGATACAGTGGAGTTGACGTTGGTCTACTATCTTCCATTAAAAAATTTTTCAAGTATTGCTTTCAAATAGTCAACCTGATCAATCTCTATCATCTCTCTTGACAAGTCTTGGACAATGTTCAAACCTAAATAACATGTCTTGTCTCCATAATCCTTCATACAAACGACATATTCAAATTTTTTTTCAAAATTTCAATTTGATCCAAAAATTGACAGAAAATCTAAATATCGTCAATATAAACTAAGAAAAAGATAAACTCCCCTCCCTGGTTTTTAACAAACAGGCAATAGTCTGCTTTGGAACTGTTAAAACCTTCTCCCAACATAAAGTTATTAAATCTTAAATTACAATTCTTCGGAGATCTTTTCAATCCATATAAAGAACATTTTCATCTTGGGTCATTCTTTCTGGTTTCTTCAAATAGACCTCTTCTTCAATTTTTTCATGCAAAAAGACGTTCTTCTCATCCATTTGATGAATTTTCATGTCCTTATTTGTAGCCATTGCTAATAAGGTACTGAGGGTCGGAAGTTTAGTCACTGGAGCAAAAATTTCATCAAAGTCAAAGTTTTCATCCTGTCGAAAGCCACGCACAAGGTAAGCTTTAAATTCTGTAACATTTTCATCTTTTTGTTTCTTTCGAAAAACCCATTTTGTATCTATTGATTTCTTTCCTTTTGGTAAATTTACTTCAATTCAAGTTTTATTTCTTTCAATAGCATCAAGTTCTTCTTTAACTGCAGCATTCCATTCTTCTTTATCTGGCCCTTTACAGCTTGCTTGTACGTTAACTTCTCTTCTTGAGAAGCTATAAAACATGTTTCAAAGTCATTATATTTTAATAGTCTTTTAATATTTTCTCTTGACCTTAAATTTTTAGAATATTGTGGTTGAACTTGGTTTCTTTCAAGTTCTGGTTGATAACATTTTCATTCAGAAAAAGATATTTGCTGTTGAAGCTGATGATTATCTGCATGAAAACCATAGAAGTCACCTTCATCTTCATTTTCAACTCCTAAATTTTCTTACATTATTAACATCTCTTGTATTCATATCTGCTACACCACGTAGATTCTCTTCATCTTGTGCTGAATTAACCGGTTCTTTTGTTTCATCCTCTTCTGACTTCATCACTCTTATGTTTTCCTTTTCATCTTGTAACACTCTGGACTTGTCTACACTAACGACTACACTGCGAGCTGTTACTACCTTACTTTCGTCAGGAAAGCAAACCATGTATGATTTAGAATCTATCTCATACCCTACAAATACTCCTTCTCATCCCTTGGGATCCAGTTTTCTTCTCTTTTGGTCAGGAATGTGAACAAACACTTTCGATCCAAAATTTCTCAAATGATTAATTTTTACTTCTTTCTCAAACCACAGTTCATAAGGCGACTTCCCTTTGACATAACTAGTACCTGTCAAATTAATTGTGTACACTGTGGTACGAAGAGCCTCAGCCCAAAATCGCTTCTCCAATCCCGATTCCAATTAACTTAGTTTGAGAAGCTTCTACCAAAGTTCTCATTTTCCTTTCAACACGCCCATTTTGCTTTGGGCAATATGGAGTTGATAGCTGATGCCTAATCCACAAAGATGAAAAAGGTAAGCTTCCATTTGCTTGTATAAAATTTCTGTCCCATTATCAGATCTGATAGCCTTAACCTTTTTGTTTGTATCCCTCTCTGCCATTCTTATACATCCTTTAATCAATTCAGGAACTTCAGATTTCTGTTTTATAAAAAAAAAAACAGAACCTAAAATGAGAGTAATCATACTTCACTATCAGGAAGTATTTCGATCCACCAAAACTTATCGTTTCAAATGGACCACAAAGATCAATATGTAAAATTTCACAAACATCACTCGATCTTGAATTACTTAGAGGGAAAGGTAATCAGTGTTGCTTTCCTTGGATACACGAGTCACAAGAAAATGATTTCTTCAACAGAACATTCAATATTCAATTTTGACACAACATCCCTTACATGTGTAACATTTTGGTGGGCAAGTTTCCTATGTCATGATTCAATAGACTCTTTCTCGGATGGGCCTACACTCATTACTGCTGTTTCAATTTTTCGAACATTTAATCTTAATATAAAAACTTTTCCTTCTAGTTCAGCTTCTGCCACCACTTCATTGTTTTTAAGAAGTCTGCATTTATTTCCCTCTGCTATGAGAGTATGACCTTTAGCTAAAGCTTGAGAAACTGAAAAAGGTTCATTTTCAAATCAGGTAACAGAACGTTTTTTAATACACATGGTATTTCCTTATCAGCTACATAACATATAATATTTAAATCCCCAACTCCTAATGCTTTTAATTGTCTACCATCTCCTATCTTCACTTCTTCGGCACATTTCTGGAGATTTATAAGGTAATCTTTATACAGGGGCGCACTACTATCTACATAAAATTCGTCAGCATTTAGTGCTTCAGTGCTCACATTTGCTAACTATTAAAGGCATTCTTAAAAACCTTGTGTTGTGGCGAATTAACATTTACAGATTTTTCAGAGTTCATCTCTCTATGTATTATAGGCTTACCACCTTGATTTTTACTCAAATAAAAACAACATTCTCGCATAAAATGACCTGGCTTATTGCAAAAATGGCAAGAAAAGTTTCTTTTAGTAAATCCTTTACCATTTTTGTTTTTAAAGCATTTTCCTGTGACATGATTTGTCTTATTGCATATTGCACAATATCTTTGAACTGCAGCAAAAGCCTGGTTTTGTGTACAAGAGGTGTCCTTTAACCTATTTTCCTCAATGATAATTTGGGATGGCAATTCATTTAGTGTTTGCCTAACAGGATCAACAGACACCCACGAGGACACAAAATGCCAAAACTCTTTTGGAAGAGACATTAATATTTTTGTGATTACTTGGCAATCAGAGTATTCTTCCCCAAGGGATTTCAATTTTGTCACAACGTCCAATTCAGACAAAATGTGAGCAACCATCCCTTTGCCTTCATACTGAAAACTAAAAAACTTCTCATGGAGTAAATGAATTGACGTCTCCCACTTTTGTTCATAAATAGACAAGAGCCTATTCCACATTTCATACGATGTTTTGCAATTTAAGATGTGAATAATTCTCTTCCTCCATTCTAAAAACAATAAGTTCCTTAGTTTTGGAATCTTTACCCTTCAAATTATCTCTAGTCTTACCTTCTTCAGCTGGTAATTCAACCTCACCCGTCATTACATCTATGGTTTGCTTCGCTTCTGCTGTTGCGTGAATTTGGAATTTCCAAATATTACAGTTTGCTTCTCCCTTCAACTTGGTTACATTAACCTCCATTTTCACCCACATATTCTCTGGTTTATTGACAAGTCAAATTGGGTATCCTTCTGTCACAACCGACGTATTTAATTTTACAAATATACGCAAAAACATTTCACAAATGCAGCCAGCTATCTTTCCGTCAACACCGCTGTATTCATTTTTACAACTATCAGCGAAAACGAACAAGTTCAGCTAAGTATATTTCCGTCAAAACCGACGTATTGATTTTTACAACCATCAGCGGAAATGAACAAGTTCAGCTAAGTATCTCTCCGTCAAAACTGACGTATTAAATTTTACAACCATCCGCGAAAATGAACAAATGCAGCCAAGTATCTTTCCGTCAAAATTAACATATACATTACGTAAGAGATGTCTGCGAGAACTTCACATGCCTGGGCCCATAACCTGACAAGTTTAATATAACAACTGAAGATCTAAAATGCAAGCATGGCATACAACTGACTGAACGTCATTTGGAAACACATGTGCCCAAGTCTGTAGATGCAAGTTACAAAACAAAGTTAAAAATCAATGTCACCAACATACACAAATAAAACTTTTTCATTGCCAACTTAACAGAGATGCAAGCTGGCGTTAGCTCACATCCCAGACAGCAGAAAAAGCTTACTACCAGCTTGCTGCAAGATTATCCAGGCAAACCAGCAACATTGCAACAAGTGTGTCACGATAAGCCTGAAAGCTTGCTGCAAGCTGCCTAGTTGACACATTTATAAATTGCTGCAAGCTTACATACTAAGCTTCATTTAAGGTTTACTCTTAACCATCAAGCTTAACACAAGCAAGCAAGAAATTTAACTACACACATTTTTTAAAAATACACTTGCAGAAAGCTTGTAATGCAAGCCTGCAAGCTAAAAAATACTTATGACAGCATACAAGCTTAAGTCAAATGCAAGGCTTACAGTAAGCCTACCGAAGTAAGTTTATAACTGCAAGTCAAATGCAAGGCTTGCAGTAAGCTAACTTCTTGTGTGGGTAACTGAGTGACGGATCTTAGCTCTCTGTTTGATCTGACCAATTGAATCTGGCTTCTGTGGGGCTAAAGTTGTTCGAGAGAATGCCTACTGGTAGCGGGTAGAATTCATTGTCTTGAGAGAGACTTTGTTCTTGAAAAATACAGCAAGACATTGTGGGAGCAATTCGCTGTAAAACCACAAGTGAAAACACTAGCAGCAAAAACATTAGAACTGTAATTATAAAACTTTAATGCCAATTTAGTTTCATTGAATTTTTTGAGTTAAGCAGAGTATAAACACATTTTATTTGGCAAGTATTTTTGTTTGTATACTTGTAACTTATGTGCAATTAATGTTGCAATTCCAAAATTTTCACAGTGAAAAATTCAATTACAGGAGAGGAAGATTTTAGAGGTTTTGAGAACTCTTAACACCAATAGTGAAATTAGGCCTACATTCGGAATGGAACAAACCTTATTACAAATATTAGAAGCCATTCACAACAATATCTAAACAAGTAGGAAAGAACAAAATTTAAAATGGGACAAAGCAAATTCAAAATGAGAGGAACATAATTCAAAATTGAAGAAAATGACTGAAATGGACTGTAAATATCAGCGGTTAGCCGAAAAATTACAATCTAGGATGAGTTAAATTGAGTAAGGACACAATACCCTGCAGCAGATATAAGATTAAATTCTGGTGGAGAAGAGGGAATTTAAAAAAACTATAGCCGTACAGGAAAACAATGTTACAAAAATATAGATAAAATTCAGAATATATTGGCTAAGGTTATGAACATGATAGGGGTATTAGACTTGTGGGCAGGCAAATCAGGAAAGAACAAGATAATTTGGAAAATAAAATAAAACAGGTATTTCAAGACAATCCTGTTATAGGGCAACATTTAAGGCTATATTTCTGAACATTAAGTTAGGGTCTTCATAAATATTACAATCTCAGGCTCTAAAAAATCAGGGGCTAAGACTTAAATCCACAACCAAATTCCTAAACATGTTTTCTCCATATCCTGAGAGGATATTAGATGAGTTGTGTCTTATTATTTGCTCCACTGTGTAATTCTATAAACAAATGATGGCGACACTCAGCTGTGATTTTTATAGAACAAGTAACAGTGATTTTAAACAGCTATTTAACAAAAACATATTTTTACTTTTGACATTCAAAACATAATGTGTTACATTTTAACTCTCTTAAAATATGAAGTAATTATAAACATAGTAACATAAATTAAAAATTACCTACTGAAAATCTGGAAACTATTGTATTAAAAATAAAATGACTGTGTCTTGTGCAAAGAACAGAAAATTTAATTTAAGGCCCACCATTTTCACACAACCTGATGGGTTCGTCAGAGAGGGGCATAGGGGTAATGTGGCAGCACCCTTAGCCCGGAGACTGATATGCTTCCGGGCATTGCTTTTCCGTGTGTCTTGTCAGACTTTCCCTACCTCTTGTTGCGTAGTGTGGGAAACTAGTGCTGCATAGGAGGCTGTTTTTCCCATAAGGAGACTGGAAGCGAAACTGCATAGATTCAACAATAGCTGCAGGTGGACTAGAAGAAAAGTAGACAGGAAGTGAAACAATGGGAGCATTGATTCCTTAAATGGGATTGCACAGTGGTGCTGAGGTTGGAAGTTGCATCGGAAGAAGGTGAGGGAGGGTTGAGACAGGATCAGAGAAACTGGATGAAGAAAGAGAGGTGGAGGACCAATTAGCAGATTGCAGGGCTAACCATACAATTGCATGGCAGTTGAGAGGAGTGCCTATTCTGGTAGCAGTGACCACCTCCATCTGGATCCAATAGGCCTTAGTCTCAGGATCCCTGACATTAAGAGTCCTTTGAACCAACTTGGTAAATTTCTGTCTGGCCTTCAGTTTCCTCCTAGACCATTTATGCTGTGAGCATGTATCTTGTCTTGGAATGAGGTATCCGAGGTAACTTCCTGTCGGACTCCCTTCCTGCAGATGCTGCAATGGTAGTTCAGGCCTTCCATGTTCCAAGGTTGGTCTGTCAATCCCAGGACAACGTAGTGAAAGTTATGTTGGCACGAAGAACATGTGACCCTGTTGTGACCTTGGCTCAAACATGTGGGGTGGATGCATCTCTCTTGCCTCGAGTGGCAAGTACAGCATGTATATTCTAAACCTTCTATATATTGGTCTGCTTCTGCTCATCCTATGCACCTACAGTGAGCACATTCAATATGTTTTTATCCTGTTCCAGGGCAATTTCGTGTATTACAATCATTGACTATAACCATCTTTGTGGTTTCAGGGTTGTAAGGAACCAGGAGAGTATTTCTGCACTTCTCTGAGAGGTAGGTGAGATCTCAGGGGATTCCCTTGGTCCTTACCTAGTGCCCTCAATTCCAATTTAGTCCCCGCCATTGGCAGTTTGGAAGCCATGAAGTAAAAATAAAAGTAATAAACAGTGTAAAGGAAAAATCATAAAAGCAATGGACTGAAACTATACTACAAACACATCAACAGTGTGTTAAAGATTACAGCAAAACATCTAAACCTCTGTCCACACAGCAACTGATGGGCTATGGTGTCTTTGTTCTACAGAGAGGAAGGGAAACAGCTATGTCACACTAGCCTAGGTGGGCAGGCATGCATGTGTGTTGTAAGTAGGCAGCATTTGCCATGGTGTTTGATAAGACAGGGTGACATACATATATCTTACACTATGCAGCACAAATAAAATGTAAATGTATTGTACAGTGTTTTGGTAGTACCAAAGAGAACCAAAAAGGTGCTGTGAGCATTGTAAACAAAATTATTCTGAATCAGCAACTATTAAAATTGAAGCATGGGTACTCAAACAATAGCGACATTATTTCGAGACAATGTTAAGTGTTATGACGTAAATCGAGGACTTACTGTGTAGGCATACACACACATTTCTTTACATCCCATCCAAGGTATGAATTGTAAAATGCAGAAACTGTTGAATGATACACAAAACTATTAGCTACGTTTCAAAGTTATCACAGTACAGGTTGACACATGTCATATCGGTGAGCAAGCTTTCCAGTACCCTCTACAAAGAAAGTTGCCACCTGCATATTGAACATTGTCCATTTAAACATTTTGGGATTAGCATGTGTACAAAATGAATCAACAGTTGTGACTGCAGTTTTGTTACTTCATGGGATGCCCATGAAGCGATAGCAAGTGAATTGTAAAAGTGTAATGTTGTTTACCGCCTTCCCCAACCACATTCAGTGGCGAAACCAGGTGGTGTTTTTGCAGAGGGTATTGGAAAGCTGGTGCACTGGTAAGAAAAGTATCTCAATGAATGAGATTATGTTGAAAGTTAGCTGAAAGATGTACGAATCCTTCGACAGTACAAACATTTTATAATCCATTCCCTTTTTTTTGTTTAACAGCCCATTGGAGGTGGGAAAAAATGTGTGTCTATGTGTATATATGTTAACACCATGCTGCCCCTGAGGGTGATAAAAAATATACATGATGACATTGGAGTGGGTGCTACTCAGCTATTTGGCCCGGCTGAGTCGGGAACAGAGATCTTAGGGCGTATAGGGTTCACCAATACACCTCAGATCAGTGTCGTTAGCTTACCTTCTTCACTTCACTCCCTGTTTGAGTTAGGAGCACACACACACACATTCAGACATTTGTGAAAGAAAAGTGGAACTTGGTTTAAGATATTTACTTGGGTCAGTCGTCCGGTACAGTGACCACATGCCGTGCTAATGATGTGCCTTCAGTGTTCTTAAGTACACATGTCTTAGAGAATACAATATACTACTGGAATAACTTAAACTTCATTACAAAATAAAAAATAATACAAATATAAAATATGAACTTGTCTTGAAAAAAATAGCTTGAGGTGGCCAACGGCCACGTACAGCTATGAACCAAAATGCCTGTGCTGGCAGCAAAATGTTACATTTAAGCTACAGTCAGGAGGTAAAATTATAACAAAAGAATCTGTATGTACGAGAGATGAAAATTAAGTAAAAAAGTTCTGGTTGAAGGTAAGTTCTTAATAGGGTTAAGAAGATCAGTTATGTAAGCTACGTACGAAGGAAGTCCCCTTTACGTGGTAACACAACCAGCCATACTGAACACTGAAAAACAATTGGGGCAAGCTTTGCATACATTGGCCACATGTTGTGCATGTTGGCAGAGTTAGTAGTATCACATAATGGCTGAATTGAAACAACAAAACTACAACTCATAAGTAACTAACTAAAGTAGACAATGTTCGGCCTCAGCCTTGCATGCAAAAACCATGCATATACATGCTCTAATTAAGAGTATTAATTAGTGAACCGAAAAAACATACACTAGCCTTAAGGTTGCCACCCAGTGCTGATTTATTAATATTATTACTTAGCTTGCACATAACCTGTAAACATAAACACACATTCCTACCATAAACTTGCAACGACAAATATGAATTGGCCCTGGCCAGCCTAGGCTCCATATGGAATTCTTTAGTCCATGCAGTGATATCGCAAAAGTCAATGGGCAGCAGCCCGACATCCTTAATTCAATGGTTTCTTTCCCTACTCTCTCACTCTTTCCTTCCCCACACTCACTCCGCCAGCACTGCACTTCCATTAGTGGGCACAACTTGTCCGGATTTGGATAGAGGCAGAGGAGGTACGGCGTGAATAAATAAATATACACACACAGGTTTTATATACATACAGAATGTTCTGGAATGAACGGTCGTAAATCATGTGGGTGGTAGACAACGTGAAAAGAAGCATTATTTGTTGGAGCACATCTGTCCAGAAATAGAACTCTGCAAAAACGAGTGACAAACACAAGTGCGCAAATTTGAATAGTGCGTGCTCCAAGGCACCAGTCCAGTGTCCAAGAGGCTGTGTCACTGCACTGCAATGAACTATCAGGTGATGATGAAGGAAGGAGAGAGAGCCACACACACACATGCCTACAGACAGAAAACAACCTACAGGCCAAAGTACAGCACAGTTGCTGTTTGCCTGTAGTTCACCAATGTGTTTAATTTTCTATGATTAGTGCAGAGTGGGCGGTTGACAGTTGAATGTGCTCTGTATTTCGATAACAAATTTTGCACTTGGTGCATGGCGAGGCAAGAGGAAATACAGGAGAAGGTGTCAACATTTAGCAAGAGTGCTATCCTAACAGACGTGTACCAGACAAAATACATTCATACGTACTGACCAGGAGTTGCGTGAGACTGGGAGTCTGATTCAACAAATGGTTGACGTCAGTGCCAAGCGAAAGAGAGAGCCATGTTTTAAGGAACATGTCCTGGAGCATGGGGCCAAACACCCATCAACCATTACTCGGACCATAGTGCACAACATGAGTATTAGACACAACACTGTATTGCAGGTTTTCGACAAACAACTGTTGTATTTTTACAATCATTAACCAATGCAAGCAATAGAGCAAGCGGACTTGTGAAAATGAGTTGCGTTCTGTCAGTGGTTTATCGCACAACAGACTGAAAACCCTCACTTCAGTGAAACTAAGTTGTCGTGCAACGATGCAATGTTTACTCATGACAGTATGTTTAACAGCAGAAACAACCATGTGTGGAGTGATTAGAATCTGCATGCAATGCACATCATGGCACATAAGCGGTCACCAGAATGTGAGACAACACGCTTCTGTGCTGCAATGCCTGCGTTGAGGTAGGAGGATAGAATTTTGAACATCTGTTCTAAAGATGTGCCTTGTTTGACACAATTACTCTGCGCATGCACCAAAAAACCTGCCACTTGCATTTGTCCTGTTATTGATTTTTAATTTGGCTGCTATCGTTCACTGCCTCAAACACTCGACTGGCACCTCGGAGTACACTTGTGGTTGTCCCTGCACCTTTGCCGAGTGTTTTTTCTGGACAAACGTTCTCCAACAAATAATGTTTCATTTCACTTGTGTGATTTAAGACCATTTATTCCTGAACATCCTGTGAATGTGTGTGTATGTATGTGTGTGTGTATGTATGTGTGTGTGTATGTATATATATATATATATATATATATATATATATATATTAGAAAACTGTTATTCAAGATAGCATATGCATGAGTTCTGAAGTATAAGAAGAAATATGTTTCTGTGTAACCTATTACAGAAAAAGTAGGGATCTTAAAAAGATGATTCAATTTTTTGATACAACTTACATGTAAATTATACTGTTTTTACTAACAGGTTTTTAATGTGTGTACTAAGAAAAGACAATGGCATTGTGAAACGAAAGTTCAATTACGACAAAAATTTATTTTCAGTATTATTTTGATACAGTACAAATATTCAGTAATGTAAACATGTAGGTTTGTAAATTAAAATACAATAATTTACAAAATAGCCTATGTTCAGTTAACATTAACTAATAGCTGAATTTTTTCATAAATGAACACATATTTCACTAAAATAAAACAATAGGTACCTACTTGAAGTAAGACCAAATACTTGTTACTTTTTTTATTTATTCAGTGCCTGTTATCTGCAATTCAGCTAAAAAAAAAATGTTTTTTTTTTTTTTTTTTCAGTGGTTTGAGGAGTGTTGGACATTTCACAATAATGTGTTTTTCATAGTCATTATTGTGACATTTTTGCTACAGCAAGTTTTGAATTGATGCATGGGTTCCTGGAACCATGACTTCCAATGCCAACTCTACTGAGTGAGTCATAAACCATTTTGTTCGCTGAGGGGGAGACGATAAAAAGACTGACTGGCAAATTGGGTAGTTAATAGAAGAGAAATACATAACCAGGGTGGTTTATTAAGTGATGTGCACACATGCAGAATAACACACACGTCTGCGACGACAGTCTGTTTATTACACACTGGAGTTGGCGATCATACTGCCTTGCCATCCGCACTGGTCGGGCTCTTATTGTACACTGCTCAGGCTGCTGAAGGTTGGGGACGAGTACCCTCTCTGGCATGTCGGGTGGCAGACAATAATCCTCTCCTCGCCAGATGCTGGCGGTACCAGGCCTCCGTGTCCTGGTGTATGCACGTGGTGCTGGACAGTGGCTGCTTACTACTATGGCTGCGGCTGTGCAGCTATAGCACCCTCTGTCAGTGATGTGACCAATGTGGCCACTTCACGAGACTCCACCTTGCAGGTGGTCGGGGAAGAGAACATGGCGGGCCGGACCACATGGCCCTAGGCACTATACTAGGAGGGCTGGTGGCTGATGTTGCTGGTGAACTGGTTGGGGGTGGCACTGCTTGCAATTGGGTTGGAGTTGTTGCTATGTGTGGGTAATGGGCAGCCGGAAGATGGTCCTCCATGGTGTAAGCTGGCTTGAGATGGTCTATGGTGATGGTGACAAGCGTGCCACGTATCTGGAGCATCGCAGTCTTCGTTGTGTGGCCGAGCACTGGGAAAGGTCCCTCGTATGGTTGTTGTAAGGATCCATGGGACCCCTCTCGGCATACAAAGACTTCAGCGGCAGTCTGAAGGTCTTTGAAAACGAATGGCCGTGGCTCATTATGGCGTGATCCACTGACTGGCCTGAGGTCATGGAAATGCTGGTGAAGTTTCTTGGCAAGTCCAGGAGTGTCTATGTGTCGGGTGTTTGGGTGAATGCTGAGGCACTTCCCTGGCAGGCGCAGTGGCTGGCCATACGCCAAGTCTGCTGCGGAGGCTTGCAGGTCATCAAGCCAAGTGGCTCTTACTCCCAGGAGGATGGTTGGCAGGACGTCCACCCAATGCTCAGTGACATGATCGTGAAGAGTTGCTTTTAGAGCTGGCTGTACAGCCTCTCCACCATGCCGTTAGAGGTTGGATATTAAGCCATGGTGCGAAGATGAGATGCCCCTGTCAGGTTGGTAAGGTCCTTGAACAATGACTACTCAAACTGGCGGTCCTGGTCCGTAGTGTTCCCTATCGGTGTCCCAAAACGTGCAATCCATGAGGAATAGAACATCCTTGCCACTGTGGTTGCCTCGATATTCTCCATCGGTACTGCCTCAGGCCAGCGAGTGAAATGTTCAGTCAAGGTGAGGCAGTAGTGGAAGCCTTATGATGATGGTAAAGGCCCAAACAGGTCAAGGTGCACGTGGTCAAACCGAAATGTTGGTGGCAGGAATGAACAGATCAGGGAGGAGACATGTCAGGAGATCTTAGATTTTTGACATGTAAGACAGGCACGTGCCCCACGCCGGCAGTCAGATTTTATTGACGGCCATACAAAATGTAGTGTAGCCAATTTCGCAGATGCCTTGATACCTGGGTGGCCTGGCTGGTGCACTGTATCGAAAGTTGCGCAAAATGGAGGTATAATGAACGGCCGTGGTGTTGGCGTAGACACATCGCAATACAGTTCAAGTGTTGACCCTGGCAGTTGGACCTTAGTAAGCTGTAGACAGGTGTACTGCTGCAGGAACTTAAGTAACTCTTCATCTGCGACTTGTGATTCAGTCAGGGCCTGGTAGTCCAATGTCGTGCCTGTTTCTACCAGTGACTATGTTATCTGCGACAGTGTTGTCTGAGCCTGAGAGGTGTCATATGTCCATGGTGAACTGTCTTATGTAATTGAGGTGGCGTGAACGGCGAGGTGAACACAACAGGATTTTGAGAAAAAGCATAGATGAGCCGCTTGTGGTCAGTGAAAATAGCGAAGTCGCTGCCTTCAATCATATGGTGAAACTGTTGCGTCCCAAGGTAAACAGTTAGGAGTTCCTTATCGTGAGCATCGTTATTCCGCTGAGCCGGGTTAAGTTTCTTCGAAAAGAACGCCAAGGACAGTCTAGCTCCTTGAACCTGCTGTTGCAGTATTGTCCCGACTGCGAGGTCGGAGGCATCAGTCATGACAGCCAGCTGGGCTTCTGGTACTGAATGGGCCAGCAGTTCGGCAGATGCGAGACGATTCTTACTGTCGTCGAGTGTTTTTTGTCGCTCTCTGGGCTCCCAGCTAGTGGGTCGCTGCCCTTTATGTCTCCTCTCAGGAGTTCGTGAAAGGGGCTTGGACTTAGCAGCCTTAGGGATGAATCTCCTGTAGAAATTTAGCATACCAGTGAACTGGTGCAACTGTTTCGCTGTACAGGGTTTGGTGAAGTTATGCATGGCATGCACCTTCTCTTTCAGTGGCTTACTTCCATCTGATGAAATGCTATGCCCTAGAAATGTGACACAGGGCTCACCGAACATACATTTAGCTGAGTTGATGAGGAGTCTATAGGCTGCCAGGCGTATGACGAGTTCATTCAGACGTTCGTGCTTGGCCTCATCTCAG
This sequence comes from Medauroidea extradentata, assembly GCA_003012365.1. Taxonomy (NCBI): domain Eukaryota; kingdom Metazoa; phylum Arthropoda; class Insecta; order Phasmatodea; family Phasmatidae; genus Medauroidea; species Medauroidea extradentata. The sequence continues at coordinate 83,197 of PNEQ01043152.1, read as the reverse complement.
GATGATACCAGTATGTCGTCCAGGAAAGAAACACGTAAGTCCAGACTTCGGAGGACCTCATCCTCTGGAAGGTCTGAGCAGTATTATGTAAACCAAATTACATAATTGGAAATTCATACAGGCCAAAAGGTGTCGTCATTGAATTTCTGCAGATGTTGTGAGGAGCAACTGGAATTTTGCTGTAGGCACGTACCAGGTCGAGAAAATGGATTTGCGGTGCAGAGAGTGAGTGAAATTGGGTACCTTTTGGGTATAGTGCGAGGATTTAGCGCCCTGTAGTCTCCACAGGGATGTCATTCCTCATCATTCTTCGGCATCATATGCAGAGACAACAACCAGGGATTGTCAGATGGTCAAGCTGTGCCCAGTTTGAGCATCGCCTCGAACTCCCTCTTGGCGAACTGTAGCTGATCTGAAGCTAAACTGCATGGTCTACTCTGTAGAGGCTGCCCTGCAGTGGTGTTGATGTGGTGGACAGTTTTGTGGGTTACAGGTTGCGGCATACTAGATGGTCTGGTGAGGCACGTGTATTTCAAGAGAATATTAGGATACTTTAATGACTGGTTGAAACTCTGAATATTAGTGGTGTCACCTTTAACTTTAGTGCCCACTGTGGCTAAGGGAAGACGTAATGTCCACTAGGCGCCGGTTCCTGACATTGATCAAGAGGCATAATGGTGAAGGAAGTCTGCAACGATATTGGGTTTATTGATATCGGCCACCATGAAATGCTAGGCCGTATCTCTCTTGAGTCCTAAATTAAGCGATAAAGTTACACAGCCATATGTTGCGATTGGCAACCCATTAGCAGCGACCAAGGAAAAATTTGACCGTGGGCGTCTGCCAGGCAACCTCAAGTGTGGAAAGACACAAACATCAGAACCAGTATTGACTAAGTACAGTACCTTCGATTGACGTTCTGCAATGAACAGACAGCAGCTCGCAGGTTGAGAAGGGTCACTGGCTGCCATCAAGGCCCCTCCTGGTCATTTCCTGCAGAGTGCGGGCAAGGTGCTGTGCATTTCCGTGTTGCCTCCCCAAAGCGGCAATGATAGCAGCAGGCATCTGGTAGGCCCCTGCTATAAGAGCATGGGCGGCACCCCCCTGAAGCGAAGCGGTCTCAGAGGCTGTGGCGCTGAGTGCAGTGGGCCCTTGTCGACGCAATCTCCTGGCGCAACTTCGTAGCCATTTCACCAATTTTCTGAGACATGAGAGTGGCCATCCTGGTGAACATATCCTCGAGAGAAGCAGCTTCTGCCACCTGTGGCCGCGAATTAGTGTCTGCAATGGTGTCTGCCAAGTCGGCAAGTGAGTCCAAGAGTGAGTTCACTTGGGTGGCGAGGATGGCTTGTGTCGTTGAAGGGAGGCAACCTAGCCACAATAATCGCAGAAGGTCGTCGGGAATGGCGGTCCCTTCCAGAGTGTGGAGATGTCATAGAAACTGTGAAGGCCTCTGCTCACCCATCTCTTTGCGCTCCAATAATTGCCACGTCTTTTGTTGCTACGACACACTCATCTGCTTAATCAGTTCACTTTTGAGTCTTTCGTACTTTCCCGTGAGTGGGGATTGCATGAGGATGTTGCGAGCTTCGGTAGCATACTTGGAATCCAGGTTGGCTGCCACATAGTTGAACTTAGTTTCATACACTGTGAAGCTAGCGATAGCTCTCAACCTGGGCAAACCACATCTATGTGTGAAAGGCCCAAAACGGTGGAATGTGCACCGATATGCAATCAACAGTGGCAATGGACGATGAGTGAGTCCGACATGGCAGAGTTGGCTGGAACTAATCCTTAAGAGCCCTCGACACACTGTTAAGATGCAGCGTGTGTCACTTCACGGTACTCCAACACGCATGTGTTTTGTGGCCTGGAAAGTCCCTATACACACTACTTCTCAGCACGATGCTGCACGGCATGGGAATCAAACATGGCGCGGAGCCTGGAAGCAGCGTACGTATCGGCGTGACGTTGGAGACAGCAAGGTGGATCGGAGACAGACAGGCGCCAGTGCAAGTGACTGACATAGCGCGGCAGGCCGGAGGCGGTACGAGCGACTGACGTAGCGCAGCAGGCCGGGGGCGTCATAAGCGACGCAGCAGGTCGGCAGAGGTGAAAGGAGTGGGGCGTGGTGCGGAGCTCTGAGCGATGTGGCACTTTTCCTGATGGCGCACACCTTCCTTCCACACTACGAGTGTGGCAACGCGCACTGTTTTCCACGGCCTGAACTCGCCAGATCATGTCGAGGTCACCACTTTGGTCGCTGAGTTTCCATTGGAAGGAAAGACCATACAAAGGACTGACTGACAAATCGGGTAATTAATAGAAAACAAATACTTAACCAAGGCTGTTTATTAAGTGATGTGCACACATGCAGAATAACACACACATCCGCAATGACAGTCTGTTTGTTACACACTGGAGTTGACGATCGTGCTGCCTTGCCGTCCGCACTGGTTGGGCTCTCCTTGTACACTACCCAGGCTGCTGAAGGTTTGGGAGCGAGTAGCCCCTGTGGCGTGTCGGGCGGAACACAATAATCCTCTCTCCACGGATGCCGGTGGTACCTGGCCTCCGCACCCCGGTGGCCTGGTGTATGTACGTGGTGCTGGACAGTGGCTGCTTACTGCTATGCCTGCGGCTGTGCAGCTACAACCATTTATCACATTTTTCTGCAGGAATTTTTGAAACTTTTATTCATCCAGTATGTTCAAAGCAGTACACACAGGTCTTCTGCTCATTCGGCACCAACCCACATTACTGTCAATCTTAGTTATAAAAACACTCTTCTCACTTACAGTATGACTTAGTTTTCAAAATAAAAGTATTACATTTTAATGATAAATACCCACAATTGTTAACTAACAAAATTATTAGTAAAATTACTAACACAAGTAACTCATCCACATTTCTTTGTAGCTGTTCAGATGTTACAGAGCCTAGATATTGTTCTTTGCTGTCTCTTAAACTTAGTTTTTCTCCATTGTCTTTCCACCTACTTATCCACTCATTCTCATAACTTCCTTGTCTGCCAAACTCATAACATTGGGAAACATTCTCAGAGTTGTCTATGTGATAGCACATCCAGTACAAGTTTGCCAGACTCATCTTCTATCATAACACTTAGTTCAGGTTCCAACTGTTTTTGTGATTTGTGTTTCAACTAGAAACATCATATTAGCCAATCTTTGACAATGACTGTCAGAAGTCACTGAAAAATCTCTGCATGTAGTATGTTACATAAACCTTTACCCCAACAGTGATTATGTTTTGTCTATTACTTGCATGATACTTGGACTGCATTTACTGTTTTCTTTGGACAATAGTACCTTGACTACGAGATAGAAGATCAAATCACGTCCTCTGTTTGCTTCTAAACCGTAGTACAGTTGGAGAGCATTCTGTTGTAACATGTGATGTGGTGTGGTACATCAATTGAACATTTTTGCACCACAGTAGTTGAATTTCCACCCCACCACAGTTGCTTCTTACTGTGGTGCATGGAGGGATAAAAAGTTTTACATTTCAGATGGGGGCATTATAGACCACAAAATCATAATTTTTTTTAACAGTAGTATTAAGTTGAACTGTTACCTGAACAAGGGAAAGTTTCAAGGCTCCTGACATGGTTATCAGTAGCGGCTTCATCTTACTATCACTCGCTGACTTTGCAACCAGTAATACACTCATACGATCCTTTGCAGCTTTGAGCCCAGGTGGAGTCATTTTTTTTTTTTTTTTTTTTTTACAAATGTGGGTTACTGTTGGCATCATTTTTCAGAATAGCCTGCTTCCATCTCCATTGAAAACTTGTTTAGGCATGTAGCCACAATCCTCAATAAACTACTTAAATTTCCAACTATATCTTCTGCTACATTTTTGTCGGCGTTTGCTGCCTTGTTTGTAATTTTTCTGTCGTGGAAACAATGAACTTAAAATGCATAACCCACGTACAGTTGCCGTAAGCACTTCTTCCTTTGATGTTGAAGCCTATTCAATATTTTTCATTTCCTCATTGTACAAAACCAAGCCAAGTGGCACAATAATTATACATTAGACTCACATTTCGGTAGTCTGGCCATCCTGATTCTAGCACCTTCACCATTTCCTCAATTCCATTATTACGTGTCTAATTCATATTTGTAGCATTGACAGACGACACATTTAGAAAACCACTCATAACTTTGTTCATATTTGTTAAAACTGGAAAAACCGTGGTAACTGGTATAGCAAATAAGTTTGCCTCTTACCTTCATTTAATTCTCACAAGAATTAAAACTTTGTAGACAAAGTGAAGGTGTTAATTTTTTTAACAGAATTTGAAGAAAATTTCAGCCATGTTAAGCTATCCTATAATATAAAAACAATAATTATAAGTGAACTAAAGAATAATTTAACATGTTTACATTGTGATAAATTTAACATCAAATCCTTTAAAATTCTGCTCACATGAAACTTATCATTGCAACTTATGGGCTAAAAATTACACTATCTCAAAATATAATCATACTTACGAAGATAATGTTAAACAAGTAGGTGTATGCTTCCAAGTCAGTTTCAACAGGTGAGAAGTGGGTTTGGAAAGTGTAAACAAAGTCCTCAAAGCATATATTAGTATCTTCATGGTTTAGTTAGTTAATTTTAGAACAAATTCAGACGTGTTTTACTTTGATATTACAGCTATCCTGGATTCCAACAAGCTATATTAGCTATTGTTTTAGTTTACGGCACCTAGGTCAGCTGGGAAAGGCATACTAGGTACTCACATGCTGATCACAAAAATTACTGCATGCAAAAATGCCTCAGACCATAACAATTAGCCACATGTCCTAATATTAACAGTATACACACTAGGTGCTTAGGTAGTTGGTTCCCAAGGTTGTCACAAGTACTGCATTAACTAATTTTCAAGGTGGCTTCCAGAAAGACTGTTAGATTTTCTTAGCAAACGTGGTACTTGACTCTCGCTGTCTTCTGGAGGTGGAAGGTGACTTGACAGCAGTTGTATGCATCGTGAAGAGAAAAATAGGCTGAAGTTCTGATAAGAAGGTTAGAAATGGCATGATGTTAATGTATTTGGAATGCTTACTTGTAGAATACAATTCTGTTAGGTTGGCAGTAAAAAGAGAGTGTGTTTTGAGGGTTGTTGGTGAAAGAGGTGATGGCAAGAGAGATCTGTAACTAAGGCATTGTATTGTAATGAAGAACAAATGCGTATTAAAGACAGCTGTGTGCAAAGCTACAAACGTCTTTTAAATAACATTACTAGAGCTCAGTGGTTGTTGGTAGTGATAAAGATCTCAAAGTACAACCCCACTTTTTTGGGCTGCGTAGTACTCCACAACTGCAGAAAAATGTGCTCATTGCCACTTCATTGTTATACAATGACAGAGATGTATTCAACAGTAAGACATTCATTATTTAAAACTGGCTACACTTGCAATTAAATTTCAACATGTTACTTTTCTTTTGTAGCTATAACTGCATTATTCTGTGTGGATATTAGTTTCAGTAAATCAACAATATTTTATATTGCACTGTATTTTCGAACCCATTCCAATAAAACCCATAATATAAAATTTAATTTTTCATTAGTATAGCTCTATCTAAAACTACTTAAAAGATTTTTCAAACATTCTGTAAACAGACAGCTACAAAATCACATAATTGTACAGTAAAAAAAAAAAAAAAACAATGAAATTTGGTTGGACAGTATGAAACTTCTATAAAGTATATGTAACAAGCAGATAAACTTACCAATACTGAATGCAAGAGAATCAGTTTGTTCATTTAAAAACTTATATACAATCTTGCCGTTAAGAGTATTCGGATCATCAGGATCTACAGCCTTAACTTGAAACACTGGCGAGCCAACGGAAGAATTCTGGAATAAAATTTCCCCAACACATGAATAAAATTTCACTAACAATTTCAAAACACTAGGTGTAAAAATTTATACCAAAAAATTAAAACTTTTATGTAATATGGAAATTATAAATTTTATATTTTTAGGTAATAAATGCAGAGTACAAATTTTAAATTATCTAAAGGTCAAAAACATATTTTAGAGTAAACAGGTCAAACAGCATTGCAAGATTATGCATACATATGGGACACGCAAGCTTTTGATGATCATAAAACATATTAGGAAAATTATTGGGCCTTAGCTCTTAAAGTAAAACATAGGTACTAGCACATAGTTAATTTTGATGTAATTAACTGAAATCAGTATATTTTGGCACATAAAAAATTTAGAATTTCCATTCAACAATTGTGTGACTTATACCTTAACAATCTTACATATTATTTTAATTTTTTTGACAAATCATAATAATTTGGGCTGTAGTGAAATAATATAAAATCATAAAGTCATGTTATAAGCAGGCATATTATTTCATTACAAGAAAAAAACTTCTTGCCTTACATTAGGCACCACAGCAACTCAGTCCACTTTACCAAAATGTATTTGCTTGACAGATGTAGTGCAACATTGTCATACCCCATATTGTAATAATACTAATTCTAGTGAGTACTGAGAATAAATATAGTAAAATATTTTCAAATATAATGATAAGCAGTAACGAAAATTATGAATTGATAGATAAGCTGTAGGCCTAATAAGGATGAAACATGGTAAGTCTTTATATCAAAATAAAGAGACTTGAATCTGCTATGCTCAGTTTTGAATGAATTTAATGAACACTCAGGTGGACACACACACATGCAGCCACACATGTCTAGCTTATTAGATGTGAACAGCAATATCTGAAACAGATATCAATGGTTGATAAAGTTACTAACGTGTATCCGAGTCACAGGCTATCAGAAGACAACAGACTGGCCCTGGGATGGCCAGGTCATGAGACAATGTGCATGATGATATGACAGCAATGCTACAGATCACATAGTATTGTATTAGAACAAAGAGGGGTAAAAATATTACCAAGGTAGGCAAGATTGTTAGCTGCCAAGGAAGTAGATTCAAATGTCACCCCTGAACTAACATACAAGATGAGTCATCAGCTTTATGATAAATTTTATGAGGATGTTCCTTGTATACTCTCAGTAAGAAATCTCCTGACAACAAACACAAGTAAACATCTCCTTGTGTTAGAAAACTCTTGTAAACATGGGCTGAAGTTGTTAACTTTATTTTATTACACTGAAATCAAGAAACATTAAAAAATTAATTTTTGTATGTAAGCCAAATAATTCAGTCTCTGTAACATGAAATTACCATTCCCTGTATGTTATTATTATTTAATAATATATTTATTTTCAACAGTTATAATATTTATTCTTTCCCGAAAATGTTTTATCAAGTTATTTAAATATAAATTATTAGTGGTGAAAAATATTTTGGGCTTTCTACGGTTAGTTTATATTCATTATGAATATTGCTTCTAGAAACATTTAGATTGTTCTAGAAAGTTTTGATATGTTTGGTATTTATTTTTTAGTCAAGTTTTAATGGGGTTTTCTTTTTAGTTTAGTGTCAGAGTGGCGTTTCCCTTTTGTTCCTGAGTCGGCTGATTCCTTCCTGGGAGATTTTATATTTTCCAACAAAATTTGCAGCACTTAGACCTCCGCATGTCTCCCACACTAACGGGTATTAATAGTGGAGCTTATAACTTACAACACCTTAAAATGGGTGTTCTTACCAAATGGGCTGTAACTGGAAAATAGAATATTTTTCAACAAACTTCTAGGTGGCTAGAGTCTGCTGATAACAAATAACTGTGTATCAGCACTGTCTATAAATCTCTGTGTCGAGTGGTTACGAGAAGAGCTGTAGCTTAAAATAATGCAGAAACTCAGTGGCACATTGAGAGAATGGTGAGAGGGTTGTGGGTTTAAATACTGCAGTGGCTTACAAAGAGGCGGTCTTTCTCAAAAAACACTGCTTTGCATATGGTATAGGAAAATTCTGTGGACTTCTACACATTAAATTTTAGCACTGATATTTCTAGTGCCAGTTTGTCGCCAAAGCCCCTCCAGTTTGCCCTCATATTTCTCCACTGATAGACAGAACAAGATAATAATATCATTGATGTTTGATTATAAATTTTTCATATTAAGGTTAAGCAGAGGTACCATTATTAATGTTATATAATATTAAAGTTAAACAGGAGTTATCAGTAGGTATTTATGTTATAAGGTCATACAGGGTTGTACAGATTGCTTAGTATTTCTATAATTTCATTTACAGTATTTTTGACATTATATTCAGGGATGTTTGTCTACAGTACTTGTATATCTGACATTGCTGTACTTCTATATTTCTCCGTCTTCTTTGTTGTCTTGATGCAAGGGCTAGACTGCGTCAGGGATGTGTAGAGTTATAGAATCATGTAGTCTGAAATAGGAATGCAAATTGCAAAACTTGATCATTGAGGCATGCTCTCCAACATATGGTACTACTGATTAGTATCCACGCAAGAAATGATCTGATGGCTTTCTTCTTCACCAAGTGGGAAGTAAATTATTTTGAAGTGGAATACACCATCAAAAGATTCAGTAACATTCTTATGAGTATTCCATGTTGGATTTGCCGAGTTTTAAACTGTAATATGGATTCAAGAAATAGAACTGCCACATTTGTAGTGAAATGGTCATGGTCTGTGAAGTGGTCATGGTCTGTCAGAAATGAAGCAACAGCAAGATTATTGCAATGTTCACTGCTTGACGGCTAAATTAACACTGAGCAATAAGCTTAGATCTACAAAACACACATCCCAGCATCTAACACATACTAACTATGAAGCTGTTGCTTATGTGATTCTGCCAGAATCAGTTTTAATACATCACAGAAACTACATGGTAGCTCAACATCTTGCCTTTGATGGTGCACAGGACAATTGACAATATCATAATGTACAACTTTACAGAGTCTCATACCAAGGTAATTATCAAAAATAAAATACAAGTGTCCCACCTCATTGCAGACATGAGTCTGGTGCGAAGCTCCATAGGGCATAAATGTCACTCCTCTGAAGCTAACCTCTGCAATCTCAACTCCTTTGAGAAGGTTGAACAATTGGGCCACATTCTTCAACTAAACTAGTTCAAGGTTCTACACAATCCCATGTATACACAGCGTCACCATTTGGAATTTGTTTCTACACAGTTGTAATGTTCCTTACATTTATATCATGGTCTACACACCACTCATATAATTTGTCAGCCTTCTAGTAGGTGCTTTGAAAACTAATTGCAGTAGCCATATTTTTCACGTAAGTTTTTAAAGTACATGTATGATTTTGTATATTGTTGATAATATATGAACACAATTTGCTCAGAATTATCTGTTGGTCTAGCCTGAATACATAAACTGTCACATTTCCGACATATTGTTTTAGGAGAGATGGTATTTCAGCACTGTTAATGTTTCCTTCACTCCAGATAATACAGTGATAATTGCCACTACCCACATGTTTAAGCATCTGTATTTGTCTTGTAAAATATACCAAACATTACTGTTATTGCACCACCACTGAGTCATACTAGTGACGATTCCTTTATGGAAAACAAATCCTTCTTAAGAGTGGAAATCCTGTATATTACAATATAAGTTCACTCCTGAGAATTTGACGTGAAATGAAATGGAAGTTAGGTCAGTACCATTTCTAATTTGTCTCACACGTTAAGCCACAATACTTAATTTGTCAGAATGTTAGCATTGGTGGTAATTTTTATGCATGAGTCTATCATGCTACAGTTTATAGAATCGTTCTGTTTAGACATGTCAAAAACAAACACTGGTACTTTATTAACAAATTCATCTCGTGTGTTCATAGCAATAATAAACTTGCTGGGAAGCTTTGTACATATTATAAATAATGAAATACTCTCCAATAATAAAATTAATTTTGAAATAAGAATAATGATAACATTCACTGTTAAGTAATAGTTTTATATTTTTAATGGTACAGGAGTCAAATAGCGACCTGTCGTGAATCACAACTTTCTGGGCTTGTGGTAATGAAGGATAAGTGCCAACACTTTGCACTTCAACATTCTTTCCTTTCACAATGTATTTAAACAATTTTATATGCTCACGCATATTAACAATTACGTGTCAAATTAAACAATAGATTGTAGCATATTCTAATGTTACATCCTCAGTGGTTTCCCTGTTCACACTTATGCATCTTGTACTCCAAACACTTTAAAATTCTTCATTAGACTGTGTTAGCACTATAGTCTACCTTACACTACTGATTCAATTCTCTTTATGTCGTTTACCTACAATATGATTTCCCAAGCATTACTTCTTCTCGACACTGATTGTTTTACATGACTGCAAACTGCTTTTCATCCTTTTTCCAAATGAAGGTCAACTATTATTTTCTCATTACGAAAGTTAATCAGTCTGCCTCATGAACAACTATATAAAACACTATGAATATGACTATGATCAGTGCAAAAATAACATGAATGTTGTTCTTCTTTTACTTTAAATCTGGGTGGGAGCAAGCACATAAATTAGTGAATAGTATTTAAAGGTTTACCATTTAAATACAATCCACACACAATGTAGAGACAAACATGACATTATGTTTACTGGAAATTAGTTAATGAGGTTTTGTGACTAACCGCTATGTGAGAATTACAAGGCTCTAAGCGCCAAAATTTACGAAAATAAAATATTACTTTCAGTTAGTTCTTTCTGACAGTCTGTAAATTCTAGAGGGCTTATTAATTCTAAACGAATAATTCAGGAATAAACAAGCCAATCAGAATGTTCATATTATCACACAGAACTATGTAGTATTAATATTTCGGTTTTGTGAATTGTGGTGCTTACAACCTTGTAATTCTCACTGAGCGTACCGTACAACGCCAAATGTGTATTCTCCTGGTTTGGAACCTAATATTTTTCCTATGGATTCAGGTGCAGCAAAATTCTCATTTTTGCTACACAGCATCAAACAGTTGGTCATATATTGATTTCCTCTAGGCATGAATGTTAAACTTTCCAGCAGTGTGTAGTTTATACATGATTCACGGTCATAAACTTCGTAAGAACCTACAGAAGTGAATAATTTTGGGGTTATCATTTACCATTTTGAACATGAACTTCCTGCTTCCTTCATCAATGTTTGGTATTGAATTATACCTGGCAAGATCCACAAAACCTACTTACAAATTGCCTGTTAAATCTAGGGTGGGAAATATGTGGTTTTCAGCGGAGCTGTTTTTCCTTTAAGATGATAGGCACGTGTTATCATACACACTGTTGGCATTTTTCTTTTGTACATTAAAAACATAAATCAATATGACAGTTTGATGGCAAATTTGGCAACAATTTGTTATCCACAAACCTAGAAAAATTTTCATTGTTTATCTCATCATCATAACCACTGGACTTCTGACTGGATTTGAAAAATAAATAACGCATTTGGAACAAAGTATTTCCCACCACCCACATCCACTAAAACTAATTGCACACCTTTCCCAATACAGTCTGTAATGCCTGTATCTGACAGCCAGCAAGAAGTTACACTAAATGAAGCACCGACGTAAGTTTTGTCTGCATAAACTATCACCTTACCAACCTCACTATACTTACATATTTGCTCCAGATACTGGTCTCTCTAAGTTGTTAACACAGGCATACCAATCAAGATCTTCTTCTTGGATTAGCATTTTTTTCCCAGTAAAATTCCAGCTTCTTTTACAATTTCCATAATTCTACCCTACTGCAGTTCAAAACACATTTTTATTGCAAAGCTGTATTTAACTTTTTCATAATCTGGACAGTTAGCAGCACATCATAAAATTTGCGTACTTTTGTATGCATGTATGCACGGCATCACTGCACATAAAATTTTCTACTTCAAATTATTTCCTGTGTTCTGTTTACTTCCTGGTAGGCATTTAAAACATCACCATAATTCATTTGACTGTTGCTTCAGAAACCTCTCATGCAAGACTCATAGTTTCAAAATATTAAATACTAGTCTGTAGGACTACTTTGTTCAACAAGATAGTTTCTACATTATGCACAATCTCATGTGCATGCCCTTGTAATACAGTACCCAACTTGATAAAATACTTAATTCCAGTTTTAGAAGCTATTAGAAAAGTTGTAAAGCTTACTTATAATGTAACACTCACTCGTAAGCACCTGTATGAAGCGGTGCTCAAGACCAGGGGTCTGACACTAGATAGGGCCTACAATTTCCTTATTGAGCACTAACGATTGTTTGTTACCAACATTGGTATGGCTGCGAAAAATACAACCAAATGGATTGAAATCACTTTTTTGGTAATATTTACTCAATTCACGTGCACAATTGTGTTAGTTGCACACATTTAAGATTAAATTAAAAGGATTATAAGATAACAAACAGTTTCCGTTTAAACATGTAATACGATAAAACATTTTGCTCCATGCGGTTTGTGAGCCTGGTCATATATTTGTCCGTTACCAAGTGTTGGTTGTGTGAAATGCTGTGTTTTATAGTTTATAATTACTGAGACATGTTATTTGAAGGCGAGTTTTTAGTGTTTTATATATTTAGATAGTCACTTATTGCTTTGCAAGTGTGCAGTATTGTATTTACAATACGAATAATATGTGTAGTAAAATGTTGAGTGCCTTGTTGCGAATACCCTAACCAAAACATTTCCCACAAAATTATCTTTACAAACTCATGCCACTTTTCATGCGTACAAATAAATTTCGTAAATATACTTTTACATACACGAACATATCTCAAGAAGTGTTTAAATCATGCATTATTAAATATTTAAACGGCAACTTTGCACTGTTAACGGCGGTAATTTGTAAGGACAAAACAAAATTCTTTTGAAAACTCAATTTACTGAAAAAAGTCACATTAATAAAGAAAATAAACAATTATACATAAAGAAAAAACTATAAGATAGTGTTTTCTAGGCATTATATACTAACACTTCAAAAATGTAAATTATAAGTTAAGCAGGTGATTCCTCGTACAATTTCGAGCTGCGTCGTTGGCAACATATAAACGTTAGTGAGGCCAAAACGACCCAGAAAATAAGATGCGAGGCTTAATCTGGGAGTGCCAACTCTGTCCTTTATATGCTCCTTGCTCAAGACCAGCAAGCGGATGTGACACTAATCTTCTCCACTTCCTCTAGTTTTTATCATGTACCTAATGCTGACACTGGGGTTTGCACAAGTTCTTTTGACCACTGTTCCATTACAGCCCTTGCCATGCCACTATAGCCTGAAGTAATTGAGATACTGGCATCGAGAATGTCTGACTTGCTTAGTCATGCAGAATATGTCGGAAACGGGCATTACAAGTGCTAGATGTTTGGCCACACCCCACCCCCTCCCCAACAAGTGATGCACTGTGGGTTACATCATAACTGACTATGACTGATGAATTTCCTACATCACACCTATGAATAATGGTGGAAGTAGACTGAGTCTACTGTGGACACCTGACAAACAGGACAAACAGGTTCATGCATTTATTAATGTTTTTGCCCCACACATAATCTCCGATCAACTAGTGTCTTGGGTGAGAATACATGGCGGAGTCCGTGATACCCTGGGCACCCCCTCAATCATTATGGCTCTCCAGAAAGTTGAGACTCATGCGCAGACCACAGTTGTGACAGATCTGTTGGATGACTATGTCACTCAGTTCTAATGGCTGTAAAAGCATGATGCGAAAATCATTATTAAGGGCGCGTTATACCGCAATTTTCGTCATCATTATTTTATTTTGTATTTGTACCAGATATTTTTTTTCGTATTTTAGACACAAAATGTGACTAAATTTGGCTCTTATGAAATTTATTAAATTTTTTAAAATGTTTATTTTTAATTTCAGCATTTTTTAAAAATACAAATAATTTTTCTTCTTTAATTTTATGAGCATGTCATTGTAGCCTGTAATGTCTTTATCCACTTAAATTTTTTTTAGTTTGGTATATCAGTTGGTTTTAGTGTAGTCGTTAAAACGGAAACATGCAAAATATGACTTTAACAAGCCATTACACGAAAACTATGAGAGATAAAAAAAATTAATTAGAGCCCAATTTAGTCACATTTTGTGTCTAAATTAAGAAAAAAAATATCTGGTACAAATAAGAATAAAAAAAATGGTGATGAAAATTTTGGTAGACCGCGCCCTTAACGAGTTGACTCATGAGAGTTGGACAGTCTATGAATGCCTTTTCATGAACTAGAACCTCGAATACAAGTCCTGTTCAATGAATCACAAGTCAACATTACAACTGCACTGTTGAGTGTTGCAGGTAACTTCATATAAATAATGGAGTGTTCCCAGAGACACACCTCTACAAAGAACGAATTTGGTAGAACACACTATACAAACCATGACAAACATGCCAACCTGTGTAAAGTCCTTTAGCAAAATAATGCAATGTGTGCATAATGAAAATATGCTAATCGAAAAGGAAAGAAACAATGTAATAGAACAAAGCAACAGTGCTTAAGTGCTTACAGTGCATGTGTAATGCACGCACTCATGACAGATAAGTTCAAAAGAATTTGAATTAACTGATGTCCTCTGAACAAAGAGACAAGGTGGTAGCTTAGATACATCAAGTTCCCTGTCAAACAGAGAGGACACCATTGTTGCAGAAGCCTCCAAAATCAATCCCCCAGGACAGGAAGCACATGTTAAAATGCAATCCCAACAAATTGCACAGCATAAATTTTTTTGCAAGCCTGGTATTGCCACAGGAGGGTCCTCACCTAATCTCTAGCAAACATGAGAAACCCAAAATTTTGGTCTGTGTGACCAAATGTAAGTTTAGTAAGGAGAGACTAGATCAGATACTGTACATACACCTTATAAGACTATTCCAGACTCAGAACCACCATCAGCAACTGACAGGCCCGAACAAGATGATGACCTCAAATGGCCACCAAATGGCCCTAGTGATCCAACAGAATGGGGACCACTGCAGCTAGAGAGAAGTCAGGATGTCTACAGAAGTGACAAAATTCATTTAAGTGACTTATAAGTGACCTTTCAGTGACTTTGCCTGACCTAAGCAGCCATTTTTTTCCCACAGTTTTTTCTAGTTAATTTTTGCGTCATTTTGCGGTTACTGTGCAGTACTTTCAATTACAATCTAGAGGGGTCAGTGGTACTGTAATCATGTGACGTTAACACAGGCAACATAATTGCGGCCTGTGATGACATATCAGACCCCGTCTAGAGAGTTTAGCCTCCGCAATTTTTTAGAACAAACCGAGATGCCGAGGAGTGTTATGGGGCTGTAACCAAAATTTTTAACTTTTGTACTGTAATTGAAGAATAAACAAAGACACCGAACAAGGTGGTATTATCGGGGGGGCTGCAGCCTCAATTTATTATGAATTAGTACCGGGAGTACAAATGTAGCATACGGGCAGCACAGAGGCATTTTGTTATGTAAACTTGTTCCTTTCGGACATTTTTTTAGACTCTCCATAAAATTTTTCCGCTCGTGTGCGTAGGCCATTAGGTGCAAGTTTCTCTTCTAAATTTACACAGTATTTGAAGCTACAAAGCGTGTAGTTTTTCCTTTCAAACCTTAAATCCTTGCGAACTTGTGCTGCATTTTAATACAGACATTTTACAGTACACTGGGTTCATGGTAATAGGATGAAAAGTTTGGTTTCATTTCTGGACAAACACCTCTGAGTCAATTTATTGTAGAACAGTGTAAGTTATTCAGGGTAAGCGACAGTGAGGCAGCAGAAGACCAGAGTAACTACAGTATATCAGGAAACTTCTGTACATTTTTCAACACCTCTGTACATGTCTGTCCTGGAGGACTGACATGTTGTAACTTTAAACTTTAACACAGCTCAGAACTGGATGATAATGCAACTTTCTTATTTGTTTGCCTGTGGGTACAACATTGCAATTAACATTAAAATAACACTTCAATGAGCTAGAAACTTGTAACTTTGCTCATGCATAAGAACCGGATAACATTGTAATGCGAGAGGAAGAAAATTGTGTCAAAATGATTATTTAAGAAATGAAAAAAAAAATTACCATGTTAAACTAACATTCTGAGGTACATTATGCATAGAAACTCTAAATGTGACCCAGAACTAGATGACAATGCACTATAAGAGGAAAAAAATTATGAAAATATATGTAAAAAAATTTTATTTTTTATATGCAGTAACTTGTGTTTCAAACATGTGATTGCAAAATTTAACACCCACAAGATTGAAAAGCAGAAAATATTATCAAATAAAAAATTTATATCAGTACCACATTTTAAAATAGACTAAAAATTAAAATAGATTCACCTATAGAAATACTTATAACATTTGGGAAAAAAATATGTTGCATACAACAGATAGCTGATGCCCAACTAGTTCACCTAAGACCTAAGTCACTAACAATCTTACTGCAGTGCAAATGATATGTACTCTTGTGCGAGTTTTCTCAAAAACAGCTATTTCCTACACTCTTTACTATCCCACATGCTTCACTTTTTTTTATTTTAAATCTTTCACAGTTTTCATAGGAGAAATTGTCTTATACTTTTATAATATTTACTCTTGAATGTTATCAAACTATACCACATACCATTATGTGATCATCTGTAATTACAAATAATTAAGAAATATTACCTCAGATATATAAGCTTGTTCATCAATTTTTGGTAGGATAAATACTGGAACACCATCATTAGCAAAAACATCTCCAATTTGAATTACAAGTGGCACATCTGATGAAAGTGATGGTTTTCCTTTATCTTGAGCTCGTACCATAAGATGGTACGGTTCTGTTCTACCTTTGCCAGTCAAAGCCTGACGAGTAGCTACACTTCCTGTTCCATGGTTTATAGAAAACAAACCTGTGAAAAATTATTTCAATAATTAGGTAGAAATAAAGTATATTACATGGTATAAATAAAACATTTGACATTGTGCTTAAAAAAAATAATTAATTAAGGAGATTAAAGTAAGACTGGTGTCATGGGAATTTTATAAATATATCATTCCTATAAATATATAAACACTTGCTGATATTCTTTAGTCACTTTAAATATTAAAAACTGTATATTTAAAAAAATACATTATTTAAAATAACTACAAAAATAACGCATACAACATCACAAACATTGAGGTTAACTTTGTATGTATTTTGTATTTTTTTTGTTCATGCAAGGTGCATGGTACTGTATATTTTAACAAGAAAAAATCTAGAATGTGAAAAGTCCAATCATTCTTATTAACAATGTATGCTGATATCACATTCATCTTATGAATTAAAAGGCACAAATAGTCTTGTCTCTGGCTACATCTTCTATTACAGTTAGATAAGCCCGGCAACATTGAAGGATCCATTAGCCTTCTGGTTATTGGCAATTCAGCTATGGATCCACATTCTACTTTAGGCAAATGTATTTGAATTGTTATTGTAAAACTCTTTAGATGCAGAAAGGACCACTCTTTGTCGTCATTTATGTTTAATTTATATATTGTTAATCATGAGTTATACATAGCAATAAAATGTATAACATTTTTAGACCACTGAATAACAAATACAAATATTTTGATGGATATAATTTCGAACAAATTTCTTCTATCAATAATTCAACACTTTTGAGCCAAACCATAAATAATAATACATAAATATACTATTTTATAATAAATTCTACCATACATAATTGTAAAAATATGTAAATAACAAATTTTTACATTAACATTTCTCCTGGACACTAGATAATTAATGGAAGAATTGTTTTACAGTTGCTAAAACTTCAGAACATGTGTAATATTTTTCTTAAAATATATTCACATTAAACTGAGTGTTGCTGCTCATTTCACGAAAATATGTAATATGTAAACAGAACTAAAGAAATATACCTTTAAAGCAAATATATATTTAACCAAAATATACAATATCTACAAAATTATGTTTTTTTATAGGTAAACGACATCTTCACATAAAACAACTTTGTAGAAGCTACACTTTCCAATAAGAACAGTATCAAGAACAGTAATAAATATTTCTGGCAATAACACTCAAATTTATCAACATGAATGTAGGTCTGACCTAATGCATTTGTTAAATTAATAGCAGTAATTATTGTTAGTAATAGCCAAACTATGAAAAGTTGTAAGGATTTGCTTCACTGTTTCGTCATTGCCGTGACAATATCTCATATGTGTATGCACACATAAGAGCTTTTGTCGTACCCTACACATAGGAGCATTTATATTTCTACTTTTATTCTTTGTGGGTATATGTTTTTAACACATAGGAGACATTGGCAATTCCTTATAGACTGCCATACAGTATCCATAGGAACTCCAAACTAAATATTGGTAATTTTTGTACAAAAGAGATATTGTCGTGGCAATGATGGTTTGCAGTGAAATATTGTAATCTGAACCTGATTTATTAAATTTTCAACTAACACAATAAAATAGAGTCTGTGTACTTTGTATACAATATTTGACAGACAATTACTTGTACCAGTTTGGGATTAAAAAATTGTGTATTTAAAAAAATATATATTTCGCCAATGATGATGAATTCTAAAGTTTGAAATTGCACAATTATGAAATTCTTAACTGATCTGTTTATATTTAAAAGTTTTTTTCCATTATTTATGTAATTTAGTTAATAGTATTATATTCTGTAAGTTGTGTATAGCCTACACACAATCAAACGTAAGAGTATTGCTGAAGGAAATTAACTTCAGAAGTATACCTACTGCAAACATTATTTGTACTTGCACTCATCTAAGCCCAGGAGTATAGAAAGGTCAGTTATAATAAACCAGGGTGGTCTTTAAACAGGTTCAAAATTAATCCTCCATTCATAGTGTTCTAGGTATTCAAAGTGTATCTGTTCACATGTCCTAGGTATTCAAAGTGTATCTGTTCACAGTGTTCAAATCCTTTAGTTAAAAACCAATAATGGAATTGTAAATTATAACGTGGTTCCATGTGACATTGAACATTATCTCCTGAATTATAAAATATTTGCAATTTTCAAACTGCTAATGTACGTAAAGCTTATCATTCTAGACACTAATGTCCTCAAACATATTTCCAGAAAATTATGTATTTAATACCTATCTGAAAATATTTCTAACATTCGCACAATACCCCTTCCCCCATGATTCATAATAAACACAGATACAAACTGAGAACATTGAATGATCTTAAACTATTATTCTTGTGGGTTTTGTAATCACTTAAGCTATTTCATAACTGTTGATTTACTTCAGCAAGTGTTGCAGATTCTCTTATGCTATTTTTCTAATGCTGTTGAACTATGACACCGTACTTAAATTACCAATTGCTTCTGCCTGTTCACAGAATTTACCAGCTGATTTTCTTAGTTAATATATCAGCTTGGTGTAGAGTGAATCTACTGTATTTATACGCATCCCCATTTTTTAAAACCGAAAACATAGTCTATAACTTGGGAGGCATTTATAAATGAGATGATTTGAATTATAAAGTAATTTGCATCTATTTAGTTACTATTGCCAACTACCGTAACATAAATTTAAATATAACTACTTTATGACTAATAAAAAATGTACTTAAAAAACACATGTCATTTTCAAAAAAAAATTCTGTTTGTTACAGACTGTCATGTAAACAAATATGGCTGATGTCATGCTCCCTCTTCAGTAATAGCACCTACAACCATTAAAAATATTTAATTGCCAATAAGAGATGTTAATGATACTAGTGTTATATATTGACATAGGAAATGCTGTGTGAGGTTGGTAGAATGTGTGTAGCTCCCGTATACTTGCTGGAGACCTATCATGGCATTTAAAAAAAAATTATGGGGTTGAACATTAATGAGCCAGATACTCTGCAGCACTAAAATGCCAGATTTTAATTTTCACTTGAAGCAAATAAGATATCTGGGAAACATTTTTGACTCTACTAAGAGAGTTGGCCATGGCATTATTGACATCTTTAATTATTACTAATTAAGAGTTGACTGACTGTGCATATGAAGCGTTAGTTTTAGAAAACTAGATGCACTCCTTGACCCCAGGATAAATGAAACTACTCCATGTTTTGTGTTTTCAAACAGCAAGGAAACAAAACCATTTCAGATTTTGTGGCAGAACTGAAACAATTGTCAAAGGGCTGCATTTTCCAAGATTTAAAAAAACAGTTGCTTATTCAATTGATATGCATTGTTAAATACCAGAGACTTCAGCACCAGTTCTTAGCAAAGCCTGATCTGAATCTTGATGCTGCTATTAAAAAGTGAGCAGCATAATACAAAGCTGCAAATAAGAATGTAGAGACAATTGTAGATCACAGAACAAAATTCAGCAGCATAGTGGTGGCAGTGGCTGTAACCCCATAAACGCTAAGCAGAGGAGAATTTAGGAGTAAAGTAAGTGCCTCTAAAAATGTAGTTTCTGTTACATGCTTCAGATGTAATGTATTAGGCCAAAAAGCATCTGTATGTTGGCATAGAAACATCATCTCGCTGGCTTATTTCAAGACTGCAACAACTCAAAATACATAGAATTGATATGGTGGAGTAAAACTTTTGTTACTGACTATTATACCGTACAAATTCTGTCTCAAAATGTAAATGTAATTACGTTTTTTGTTCTTGAAGTACACAATTGACAATTGACTGATATGAAAGCTGTTCACGCTTACTAAAAAAAGCTATCGTATGAGATGTTACTCTCTTAAACTGAGCAATCAAGTCACATGGTGGTGAACCTTAAAAGTGTATGCTGTGGTGCTAAGGAAACAAAGCAAGGGATTTGGAAGTGTATTGTACGTAATATGACTTAAGTGTTTTCTGGCAAAGAGGTTAAATCTACAGTAGAAGATCACTATAAAACATTGTATAATGTTGATTTACAGAGACAAACTAAGTTTTACAGAGTAAACATTCACCTAAATGGAAAGGTTCATGAATTTGAAGCTGTCTCAGGAGCAGCACTGGCCTTTGTTAACCATAAAGAAGAATTAGCCTATGTTGGTTCCATGTGATCTTAATTTAGCATTCTGAGGTGGTAAATGTGTGCATGTGCATGGTCAAGCTTCAGTAACTGTAGGATAAAAAGGAAAGCAGTTAGATAAAAAAAAATAATGGTTGCAGATTCAGCAGAGTGAAGTTTGCTTGGTCGAAATTTGTTCTACGGTATGGGAAAATCCATACAAGAAATTCATGCTGTGCAGGAAAAGAGTGAAGTGATTTTCCAGGAATAGATGCCTTTGACCAACGAGGAAGGGTTGCAGTACCTTACGGTGCCCCTTGACAGCATCATATTGAAAGAGAATGTTGAACGTTAATATTTATGAAGTAGCATTATCTACTGGCAGCTTCTATTACAGAAGTAAGGAATGGATGTTGACTTATGCAAAGTTAAGGTGTGGCTCAAGAATGGTAGGATTAACTTGGATTGTTGCAAGTTGTGTCCAGAGTTGCGGAAATTTAAACCTCGATTAAATGAACTATCCCTGTCAAGTGACTATTTGCTGTGGGCAAACAGAGTGGTTGATACCAGAGAACTTCAGAGAACATGGCTGCCATGAAAGAACTTGCCAGGTGCTACTTCAGGTGGTCTGGAGTAGATACAGATATTGAGCTATTGGTATGGCTTTTGCCAGCTGTGCGAGGAAACAAGACACAGTATGCCATGTACACGAAACTCATTTTGGTCCAAGTCAACAGGAAAATGGCAGAGATTGCACACTCTAAGAACTAAATTATTTCATTGTAGTTGGCATATTTTCATAATGGTTTGAGATCATTCTTATGCAATTATGGCACCCTATATTTACAGCCAACAGACCATCATTACTAACAGCTTAGGGCATAATTGTCAACATTATACTTGTAATGAATACAAATGGAAATTTCTGTTAATATGAAGACATTAATGGCTGTAAAATGAATATGTGTGACAGAGTAGCAATAGCAATATTACCCTCCTTCTGCAAGCTGTTCCTCTCTGTGATACATGGAGGATGTATTCTGAGTAGTTACAATTTTATTTTGCAATAAAATTACAAAGACAATATATTTTACTGTGTGTAAGGTGGAATTAATTTGATAAGGGACAAATGTGTAAGAGAGTAAATTTTTGAAAATGTTGCTGTGCTGCAGTGACTATCCGCACTACATAACTTTGCAGACTTAGAATGGATGCTTCTGGACTGATTGTGTGTAGTGAATGAGATAAGGCACTGCAGTATACATGCATTTTCGGCAAAATCAATGTTAACATTCTAGGAAGCACTCAACATAGCTACAATAACAGAAACTACGAGCAGTAATGTGAAAGCTATCAAAGGTAGCATGCGGAAGTCATGGAAACTTTAAATAAGTTGGTAGTGAGTGAACACAACACGGTATCGGATATGTAATTGGGAAACACAGACCATAACATCACTATGATTTGTAATTTTTTGCTCCAAGCTAGGACTTTGGAATGGGTTTACATTAAAAAAAGATGGAGCCATGAAGGAAAACAAGTAATCTCAAGGATCTTTGGGATTGGAAAGCAAGACTTGTAATGTGTTAGTATCTGCAGACTTTGGAGAAACACCAGAATATAGTCGTTATTGAACAAGTGCAAGTTCACACCCTCATTGATATTTCAAAAATTGTTAAATGGCAAGCTGTATGATAAGAAGGTTGTTTGGGCTCCATTTCTAGCACCCAAACATAAGACTGCCTCTATATACCACTGAGAAATCCCGGCCGTACCGCAGCTGGCAGGTCCGGGTGAAAAAAGTCAAGGTAATGTCTCAAGGTTTTTGGGCAACACAGCAGGTCACATCAGTACATTTTTTTGCACCCTGCCTTGGAAGTTGAGGTTTTATAAGGCAGGAACTGCTATACGTCAGTGAGTCTTCATCGGCCAAGCTAAACAATTGAAGACCCAGGACATCCACAAGGGCACCCAAAGAGGTGACAGCTGTCTTCCTATCACTGATACTTTGCTTTACTTGTGTGTGAAGATAATATTACAATGCATTTTGACAAAATTTTATTCAAAACTAGACATTAAAAAAAACAAGACAAAACCTTTGCAGACGCGTTAGATTAAATCTCTTGAACATTCCCTAAAAAGTCACGAAAAATCTTGCGTCTGGTTTTCTGCAATTTTGAAAAATGTAGCAGCCATGTTAGATTTTTGCGGATACTTGGAAATAATTACATAGCATACAAACTATTTAACATTTTAAGCTGTTCTTTTCTTCAATATATTAGTTATTGAATACGCTTTTATGCTGATAATACACTTCATATTTACTCACTTTTTATTTATTTTACAGGGGTTTGAAAAAAATAATGCAAAGTTGCAATACTTAAAAGAATTTAAAATTAAACGTCTAACAATATTGAAAAATGTTCCGTATAAAAGTTGTAGACTGTGAAAAAATCTATGGAAATAAATTAACACATTACAGATATAGTATGGAAATTAGCAAAAATAATTACTATACTCAAACCAGGCAAAAAACGTGGCCAAACCAGAAAATAGACGACTAATCTCTCTTTTACCAAGCATGAGCAAAATATTCGAAAAACTATTGCTACAAAGATTACAGTTTCACGCAGACACTAACAATTTAATACCACACAACCAGTACGGCTTCAGGTCACAACACAGTACTATACATCCTCTAATAAAAATAATTGAAGACAGAACAGATGGTTTTAACGACAGAAATAAACAATATACTGTAATAACATTCTTAGATGCAGAAAAATCATTTGATAAAGTCTGGCTGCCGGGACTTATTCAAAAATACACTCATTTACTCGCGTACTACCTAAACGAAAGAAAATTTTACGTATCGCTTGATGGGGAAAAATCAACAATCCGTACAGCAACAGCAGGGGTACCACAAGGCTCAGCATTATCCCCTTTTTTTGTACAGCATCTACACTGCCGATATCCCACAAACGGAAGCTATAATACAGACGTATGTGGATGATACGGCCATAATTAAACAACAAACAAACTTACAAGATGCTTCAACAGCAATGAAACACCAACTAAATACGCTAGAAGAATGGATAGTAAAATCCATGATTAAAACTAATCCAGGTAAATCCACAACCTTTATCATAATAAAAAAATGCAAAGAACCGCAAATGGAACTTAGGATCTTTAATCAGATAATACCTTTTGAGAAAACAGCAAAATACCTTGGAATAACTTTAGAAGAAAATCTCACATTGCGACCACATGTTAAGCAAATATGTGGAGCTGCTAAAGGTAAACTACTACAGCTATACCCGCTCCTAAAATAACCTAATTTCCCCCGGGACAAAAAGTTGCTTTTCTACAAAAAAATAATCCTTCCAGCACTGCTATATGGATGTGAGGTGTGGGGACATGCCGCTAAACACACATAACAGCTATACAAACGGTCCAGAATATTTTCCTAAGAGTAATTTCAGATCAGGATAGATACACCTCAGAAGCTACCATATACGAACTGTTAAAAGTACGATATATTGCAGACATAATTAAAGAAAGAAATAACATCTTTTACAATAACTTAACCTATCATGCAAACCCAAATATCACCAACCTCGGCAACTACGACCCCGCAGAGCATAGGAAATTTAGGAAACCGAAACTTTAATTTGAGAACCATCCGCTATGACCGGGATTCCTCAAACAAAACTGGTCACGCAGAGCAATTCACCGCTACACACTGCACTGTCCACACGCAGAAACATACAATACAGACAAGACATGCAACTAGATAAGGAGCTCAGTCAGGGGCTGGCAGTGTAGGGATGTAAGAGGTCGGCCCCAGCCACGCTCGCGAACCAGGCCAAGGGCATGGATACCAGTCCATGGCAGGGCAGAGAGGGGCATTGTAAATATGTTAGCTGGTAGGTTCAAAATTACAAGGAATAAATTGAAAAAAAAAAAATAAAAAAATAAAAATCCCATACGTACTCTACAAAAACACTACACAACATTGTTTACTGTATAGTTAAGATTAGAATTATTTGGATTACTTACGGGGGAAAAATTCAGTACATTGCTCTTCAAAGTACATAAATGCACAAAAAAATATTAATTAAATAAAAAAAATTAAATAAAATATTACAAAAATTAAAATTTAAAAAAAATTAAAAAGTACATAAAAGTTGGAATAAAATCAAAATAATTATAATAAATTAACTGTTACATATATAAACTAGGATAAGCTACGGCCAGGACTGGTAAACGGTACTAACGCACCGACTTGATAGCTCTCTGTTTCAGGTCCAGCGGCTAAACATCGCAATTAACTAATTTATAAGGGTTTTTCTCCCTCTATGTCACAAACACCTCCATGCATTACAAAGTGATTGCAGGTATTTGGCGCACTACTACACTATGAGTTTATCTAGCCAATTGACGACAACATCCACCTCACAATAGTACATAAAAACGCGACACTACATCACTCCAGCCTAGCTGGAGGGAAGCTTCACTCCCCCGCTGGTTATACACACACACATGATGTATTAACTATGGCAACAATCCCCTCCAGCCTTAAATACGGGTCCAGAGCCCAGCTAAAACAGTCATACGCACCCCGACGCCGTTCCAATGATTTGCAACTAGTCTGTCGGGATGCTTTTGATTTTACGAACACCTAACGAGTTATGGAAGCTTCGGTTTTCTGTCTCGCGATAGCACTGCCTCCGGGGCATATGAGGAATCGGCTGCAACGGGTACCATAGCGCAGCTTGTTTGCAGGCATGGCACGCTGGTGAGAGAACTATTGTTGCTCACATTATGTGTATTTTAAATATGTTCTACCTACTGGCTGCCACTAATACTAATTATTTTTTCAGCCAGCACACGGTTTTGCAGCATGAATGAAATCTCATTAGTTGAAAAAACAAATGAGGAGGAGCAAGTAGGGGAGCAAGTCGAATGATGGCCTTTTGTGTATCACAAACCAGTCAATAGAGTCAGGAGCTCAGCTCGAGCAGCAGACTGGTAAACAATGTTGTTTACTGTTGTAGTGTTGTAAGGGAGAAGTGAGGTTGATTAAAATGCATAGTCATTTATTGTAAACCAGTAAGTTAAAGTCAAAAGCAGACTGACCAACATGACTGTGGAAGTTCTCGTTAGAGTTTTACTTCAGATGCACTGACCTCAAAATATTGAGGAGTAGTACAGTATCTACAGTTCCCTAGTAGAACGCACTACTTCTTCCTGTGACATACTTGAAACACTAACAGTAATGAAACTTATTGATAAACAAGAAAAATTACTAGCAAGTACAAGGGAATCTGGTCATACTCAGAGTTTGTGGATCCAGTTCACTAATATGGTAATGAGACTGTGCATGTTTATAAGAGCACAAAGAAATGGAAAATGGTATCTGTGTTCAACACATGTTTCCATACCTAGATGCCTCTGACCACTTCCATTATGCAAGGTCTGCTCACATCTAACTTCAGGAAATGCATATACTTGAATATACCTTGCCCAACGAAGAATTCCAAAAGTTTAAAGTAAAGGCTATTTCACTATCAGGCGAAGTGGGAAATTTTGATGCGGAATTTGACCTGATATGGCCATTGAGC
Organism: Medauroidea extradentata; assembly: GCA_003012365.1. Taxonomy (NCBI): domain Eukaryota; kingdom Metazoa; phylum Arthropoda; class Insecta; order Phasmatodea; family Phasmatidae; genus Medauroidea; species Medauroidea extradentata. Next base: position 56,642 of record PNEQ01043152.1, on the reverse strand, counting down.
AAGTGTTGATGCGGCTATGAAGAGTAGTGGTGGTTTGACGTGGGGTCAATGGGATTTCACCTTCCACTATTGCTTCTTGGGTGCACTCAATGCCTTGCAACCTCATGGATAGTGGATGCAGCGGAGGAATTCACAGGTGTGCTTTCCACCTCCTCAGAACAACACGTAGACTTGCGGGAGTCTCACCAGCATTGTGATGCCAAATGTGTTAAGCTTTTCATTCTATGGTTCTAGTAACATAATCCATTCAAGAGAGCATCTTGTTAGCTTGCATCTCTGTCTACTGGCATGTCAGCTGATGGAAGTGTAAATTGTGACAAGGCATTGCAAGGTAATACTACTGAAATGAAAGAAATTGAGAGTATGAAATTTAGTGAAATTAAAATGAAACGTATGACAGTCATGAAGTCTATGGCTAGCACAACAAGATCAGTGACAGTGCATGACAAATCTGTCTGTGTCAACCCCAACCAGCTTTTTCACCAAATTGTGTGCACTGTGAGGACAGAAGATCAGTTGTCTGAGATCTTTGAATTTGAACTTTCTGCATACCCTTCTTCCCTTTTTGATGAAGGCTTAATGGGAAAGGGCACAAAATCATCCGTTGTGCTAATTCTATAATCATTTCCAACCCAACCAACAACAAACAGTGTCTCAACACAATGCACATTGTATATAATCGATGATGGACATCTCCTTCGTCATGTTGTTTGACAGCATCCATCCACATTTAAAGAAATATGCCAGCATTATACTGCAATTGTTACATCATACTGCAGCCAGGCCCATGTAGTATTTATTCAATGTGTATGGTGGAGGACCGAACACAAAAGAAAAGGAATATTTGCGTGATCAGGGAAAACTTGCCACATGGATGTAGCAGTTAAAGATTCTGTGTATGTCACACTAGGACAGACTGAATTTCTTTAAAATAATAATAATAATAATAATAATAATGATAATGAAATGTGGCTCATCTCCCTGGTGAGCCATAATTTATAGCGTGAAGGGTGCAAGGTACTTCAGGCTAATGCAGATGCTTATGTGCTAATTGTAATAATAACTATTGCAGAAGCTGAAAAAGTCTTTGAAGTAGTATGACTGGTGAAGATACTGATCTTCTTGTTCTTCTGGTTGCCCTTGCTACACTGAATGCTTCATTTAAGATCATTATTCCAGGAAAAAAGACAAAACCTAAAAAAAAATTACTACGTAGAAGCTACTCAAGCAAAAACAGAACTGGAGGATTTGCTTTCTGTGACGTCACAGGATGTGATAAGAGTCCCTTACATTTACCGAAAAGGCAAGGTTGCACCTTTCAATAAAATTCACACTGATAAGCGACTCGGCGAAAAAAGAATTCATTTTCAATGATCCCCAAGCATCAGCTGATGCTGTAGCTGATGCTGGTGAAGGATTCTGTCTTTCATTGTATGGGTCAAAAGGAGCTGGAAACTTAAAAATTAAACATTTGGAATTTTGTCCCATTATTGGAATGTTAGCATCTTCTCGGAACTGTTTTAAATAAACAATTGCAACATAAAACTATTTATGATAATTTTTTGAGTCACTATGTCTTTTAAATACCACAAATGTTGTGTCATAGAAGACAAAGAAATGAAACCGAAATGCTAAATTATAAATCCATATCAATACCGCTTCATCTTTCACCCAATGAGCTACTTCATCTTTCACTCAGTAGGCTACTGACATAGTCATGAAATTTTATTATCAGAAAAACGTAATTTGCCTTACAATGTTGTTAGTTTGAAAATAAAATTTTTTTGTTAATAAAAATTAAATAATTGTGTTGCATGTATTGCAACATGTACTTTGCTGCCACTGAACCTATGTGCCACATCTACAAACAAGCTGCGCTGTGGATCCAATACATACTGTATATTGTAATGTGTAATTGATTTCCATACTTATTTTCAAAGCCCACAACTTTTATTTTGAAAATTATTCCATATTTTAACCATGTTATTTTTAATTGTTGAATTATTGATACTTTACATTGAATAAAAAAAATTCAATCCCCTGTAAATTAAATTAAAAAAATGAGTGAATATAAAGTGTGTGTAATCAGCATGAAAGACAATCCCATAACAAATATACAGTGAACCCTCAAAAACTCAGACTAAAAGGAGGGAGAAGCTGTACGAGTTACGATTTGTCCGTGTTATCGAGGGGCGTCCGGGGAGGAGGGGTAATAATCAGTCATTAATCACAAGAAACGAGATGAATTCAGTACGCTATCATTTCTACAGGCAAAAGAGGCAGCAATATATACTGCTTTGTACGTATCAATTTACAGGAGGGGGTAGTGGGGAAATTATAACTGTAACGTGGAGAACTATAAAAGAAAGAACGTCAAACAACCTGGGCCGGCAGATTCTTTTCTGTTCATTTTTATGCTACTTCTGGCTGATCTTTTTTTATCTGTGCTAGAAGTTGGCACCAAGGCACCCTCGACCACATAAAAGTTCTCACCCCCTTCACTCATCTGGCTGACGACAGTCCATGTGCATGCCTGTGTGTGTGTGTGTGTGAGTGTGTGTGTGTGTGAGTGTGTGTGAGAGATAAGCTAGGGTGGTAGAGCACGAGCGGAAGTAGTCAAGGTCAACCGGTACAGTCTCAACAGTAAAAAAACACTGCACGTGACCACACGCAACTAACGAGATGTTTAGTGAAAAATAGCTCAACATCAGCATGTCACAGTGTCTGCAGCCAGCTGCTAGTTTCCTACGAGAAATTGTTTTTTCCAGGGCCTCTTTGCTAGAATACGAGGCCATAAGCAACGTAAACCTCAGTCTACCTTTCCTCCATTTTTTTTGTTTAGTTTAAGTCTAAGGCCGTGGTTGAAGTGATAATGAAGGCTTATAGGCCTCCCTCCATATTATCTTACCTTGGCTGTGTCGTCATAAATCAGTGACGTCTTTAAACACACTTTACACTTAAAATAAATTTCACAGATACCATCCCATCAACATTAACGGGAACTCAATAAAAGCCCATTCATTTTAACCATTTAACTTTTTCAAAAGCGAGGCCCTCTAGAATGTGCAGCCCGGGGCAAAAGCCCTTTCCTGCCCCCCCCCCTTTTATAATTTACTAAGCCCTGTTTTTTTTCGATATCGCGCCGGCCTCTAGCGAAGCCTAGTGGGTTAGGCGCCAGTTTACGGTGCAAGAGGTCCTGGGTTCAAATCCTTGCTCGGACATGGATGTTGTGTTGTTCTTTCACCTCACTTCACCCTCATCGGCTTGTAAGACGTCGTTAAAGGGCCGTATAACCCTCTCACCACCTTGCCTACATTGCAATGCAAACCAATGGCTTTTAATTTTTTTATAAATATCCGGAACATATTGTTTTGTAATCTTGAATTTATGGCACATACCAGAACAAAATAAATTTCCCTTTAGGTGCCATTGTCCCCTGTAGTTACCGTCCAATTCACCAGCATCATACTGAAATGTTTATTTATGACGCACATACCTGTATGGCTCGCATGGTGAAAAGGGAGGAACGATAAAGAAGGCAGGTCTGCCTGCTGAGTTGCATCTCCACTCGCGCGCCTTGCTAGCAACATTTAACCACACGGAACTTGTCAGATATTTTACGGTGGGATTATTAAAGGCTACGTAGCGATGAGCAACTGCTTTTAAAGCTTAATACTGTTTTTAAATAAAACGTGATGGATTTAAATGAGGCAGACACAATTTTCTCATGATATATGACCAAAATATAATTTAATTAAAATTAATTTTTTTTTTTAAATTCTGTCCGAGTTATTAGAAACGCCCGGGACATCGAGGTCCGAGTTATCGAGGGTTCACTGTATTGAAGAAAAAAACAGCTGAAAATATTAAATAGTTTATGTGCTACATAATTTTTCCCCAAGTATCGGCAAAAATCTTACATGGCAGCTTAATTTTTAAAATGGCAGAAAACCAAACGCTGGATTTTTCGTGACTTTTTAGGGGATGTTTGAGAGATGTAATCTAACATGTATGTGAAGGTTTCATCTTGTTTTTTTATATGTCTAGGTCAAACCCTAATAGCACTGGACGTAAGTGTAATAAATTTTTTAAAATTTATCTTTCTTTAATTTTGTCATAGGTTTTACATGGCAAAATTAAGGCATACACATGTCCTTACATTTAACAATGGTAATTATGTATTATAAAGTTAATAATAGCAAATTAAAAATATAAACAATGGTAAACTGATGAAACTTGATTTGACGAATGTAAGTAAGTCATTTTTAGATGTAAAAATGGCATTAACAAAAAAATTAATTTTATATAAAAGAAAAGAAAATAAATAACTTTTATTCTAATAACATATGGTCTAGTACATACATTTTAAAGAACCAACTTTTGTTTTAAAATAAAATAATATGTTTAATGTAAAAAACTAATTATGTATTATGTACTAACATTTTGAAAATATGAGGAAAATTAATTTAGGAAATAAAGAATTTTGAAATTACAACTGTTGCTTGAAAGATACTTTCTTTGTATAACTGGTGTCTGCAGCCCAATGTAGACATTATGGTTCTTATTTCTGCTGGGAGCTGATTCCATGCTTGCATACAGAAACACAAAATGACTTGGTAAAACTTTGCAATTTATTGGCCGGTAAAGATAACAGTTTTAAATTTGAACATACAGTTTTTTAATTGAGCTTATTTACTATTAACTGAAAACGTGAAAATAAATATTTTTGGTTGGTTGCAAGATAGAGTTCTGTGTAGCAAAAACAACAATTTAAGTTTATGCCAATTCAACTTTTCAAAATATGGTGTAATATGGTCCCTTTATTTTAGATTGAAAATAAAACAAATGCATGCAGTCTAAAATCTTTGTACCATTGAAGAAAATTCTTTACTAATGGTAATTAGCAATAAGTCACAATAGTTTAAGTGCTGGAATACCAGATTCAATAACTACCATTTTAATATTCTAAGATAGAAAATGTTTGAATTTTTGTAACACACGTAGTTGACTTTTTTTTACAAATGCTTAGTGTAAACAAGGTAACTTTGCTTTTACTTAAACAAAGATTCCAGAATAAACAGAAGCATCTGCATATTTTTACGTAACTTATACAACATATACAACAGCTATCACAGTAGGTACACACATTCTCGTTTAAAATTTTTCTAAGGGTAGACATAAAAGTGTTGTGATAAAAACAGCATAAATAAGAAGTTTGTCCAATATTCCTGGATTCTGTTTGATTTTTTGAGTGCAGGCATGTTGCCGAAAGCACCACGGTGAACACAGGTAGTGGAAGAATAAAGGTCAGCGTTTCTAGTAACGTATTTCCAATAATTACTATGATGTAAAATGTCTTGATTTGTAACAATGATTGAAGTTGTTCTATCACAAACAGTTTATGTTGTCTATTTGTAAATGCGATTTTTGTTAATATCCTCGTTGACGCGAGAAAGAAAAATTCTGTTCATAATGGCAACAAACGCTTCGCCCTTGCTGCTTCGGTATTATTCATGTTCAACGAAGGCATGTCCTTTCTATTCTGCATGTGGTAACAAGTTCCATTGGTTCTTTATTACAGACCTTGTTTCTGTATATTTACTGCGAATTCCGGCAATAAGCTTAAGTTCTTCCGAAACCCTCACCTCCACCTCATGTTAAGAAGCTGTTGCCTACTGACAAATCAGAAGATTTCACTGTAAACTAATCAAAGTATAAGTTAGTGAAATTCATAGTAAAATGTTTAAAGCACATTTGAACCAATAAGATTTAGTCATTAGAGCAATCAACATAGTTTCATTAACAAATGTTCAATTTTAAATGAAATGAACCAAAGCAGCTTACTGTTGCTGATTCAAGTTTAAAATGTAACATCAAAGCTACAACTTTTTGTCTCCAGTTTAGAAAAATCAAGCCATAAAAATCTAGATTAAAAAGTCTACTTGAGTAGCTAATTTAAAATTATTAAATATAGTTAAATATAATTTCATTGTGAAACTGGCCTCTCTTATCCTCATGTTATGACTATTATGACAAAACATGCTAGTTCTTCTATATGTTGTAAATAACATATACACAGTTTTCATTTTATCTCAGTTTCATGCCTTTAGTCTGTAAATATTCTCATATCAATATAATAATTAGATCTATATTAGTGAAAACTGTGACTACTAGATTTACTTGAGGTAACTTGCCGAGCAGTTCCCCAAGATTATTTCTGAATAAATGGAACATGATTCCTGGGAGGGTAAAACAATTAGTTAAAAACTAAACCAGGTCTGGTAAAAATAAACTTGACTTATTTCTCATTCATTTTTCATGTGTGAATATTACAAATTCACAATGACTTGTGCCACACATGTTGTTATGTGTTGTAATATACATACATTAGTTAATAACCAGTGGGTAATTATTTGTGCATTCATGGATTTATTTTCAGTGAGCTTGATATTCGTCGCCAGTCTAGGTCATTACAAATGGTACACAAAGCAACACGTGACAGGGACTATGGGAGGGGTAGGCCGTGGTCTTTGATAAGGGAACCATCCCGCAGCATTTGCCTGAGTAACCTATGGAAACCATGGAAAAACCTAGGTTGAACCGGAATACTCCCAAATGTGAGTCCAACGTGTTCCTGTTGAGCCAATTTTCTCTCTCAATTTACATTCTTTGTTTATAACATTAAGTAACAGAATAAATACGTAGTAACAGAAGCGACAAGATTTGATTTTTGTCACACTCACATTCTCTTTGATTTATTTATTTTTTAATTGCCTTCTGTTGGTCTCTTGTAGATCAGAGTGATCCAGGGATATTGAAGTTATCAGAGTTGTACAAATGTACAATATAAACATACAACCAAACTTGAAAAGAATAATGATTTTTACCCACAGAAATAAGCAAGACAGTGCAAACTTAAATAAAATTAAGTTATTACATAACATTTTAAGAACTATATCAACAATTTAGTAGGTACATAAAATTATACAAACACATCAACAATTTAGAAATTCATCCACTGAATAGAAATAGTCTGAAAATAATAGTAGCTTCTATTTTAACTTAGTTTTGATTTTGCATAGCTTAACTTTAACATATAATTTGGCAACTTATTAAACTACTTAATCCCTGATAAATATACATTATTATTAAAAATCTTGAGCCTGCTGCAAGGTTAATGAAGATTACTTTTAATTCTAGAGTTATGTTTATAAATATAAAAATTTATATAAAAATAATTTTATTTTTTACAACAAAAATGTATTAAGGCTCCGCTCTTTAGTTTACCAGTGGTTTCGAAAATATTTTTTAAAATTAAATTTAATACATATATCAAAAATTCATTCTGCCAGTTTTAACACTTATATGTCATAGTTTGTATCTGAATTTTTCTGTTGCAATACACCAAACATATTTTTAGATTTTTGTCCCTGAAATAGCACATATTTTGTTATCAAAATAAGCCAAAATGAAGCAAAATAATTGTTCTGCAAGCAAATGGTACACAACTTTAAGAAAACACTCTGGCAAAATTGTGTATTGTATGACTGTGGCATGGCATTTTGTGGTACTTGTGGAGCTTTTGGCAGATCTATGTGGGATTAGCCCGGGAAGGGGAGACCATTCCCCTTCTCATCTTTTGTGATGCCCTGGCTGCTGGCAGTTAAGAGTTATTTTTCTTTGGGGATCTTATGTTTCTCTAACCCAAATATTCCTGAGCTGCTTTATACATACCACATATTACACATGCTGGCCTACTCTGCTCAGTTATTTTATGTTTTATATGCAGTTAATTCCTCTTTTAGCGAAGTTGGTTAATAATGGGATCCAGTTTTTAATAATAGGCAATTTACAGTTCAAAAATGAGCAACTAGCAAATAACCTTAGCTTCAGATAGACTTTCAAGAATGGTTATACCCTTCCAGGATATACTTAGATGTGTCCGATATGTCAAACTTATTTATCCCTCTAAATATTGGCGAGAAATTGTCTATCAGAGTTTGTTGGTATGTAGCTAATTTAAAGAGATAACAAAACACTATTTAAGGGCGTTGTCTGGTTGAAGGAATTCTGATATCTAGAGGCGTAGACATACCGTAGCGCTGAAAAGACAATGAAATGGTACGTGGTCGTTAGGATGCCAAATTGTCTGACATTATTAAATATTGTGTGTTGAAATTTTCGTACTTAAAAATTACCTAATAAACATGCTTTTCTAAGGGACAGAAATTGATAATGGAAACACCCAGTCCGACGTGAAACGTTTACTAAATGCTACTTGAAAGCAGACATCATTCACGCATTTTGAAAGTTTTTAAGATAGCCATAGAGATGAAGCTCTGCATTATTTTCAGCAGGTCAACGTGACAGCGCAGCGTAGGTGCATCTGCGGAATAATTTTTGAGCGCTCGAGGCACGGAGCCAATGGTGTAAAATCGACATTGCCATCTACGTACTTCAATGCATAAGTGGTCGTTATATCGACCCACTTCTCATAAAAGAGGAATAGTTGGAATCTCATGTTTGGGTTTACAAATGTGAACCGTAAAAACATAAGATTGCTAAGTTGAGGTTATTGAGACAGTGCGGTAACGTACTGGCATGCAATGCTTTCGACGTGTTGCAAATAACTATGAAATTTTCATTGGTGCCTTATTAATTTATTCGTATGAAGTTAAAAGAAAAGTTGAATGCAGGTTTCTGTCGTAAATTTACACAAATACTGCAAGGAAGAGGTTTCCTGCAACACTGCAATATTTGCACGCAATAGTGTATGTCAGAAAATGTCCAGTTTTTAAAAGTAACCCACTGCAGGAATCGTTCAAAGATCCTAGATTGTTTACGTATGTTATCATTGGAAAATATGTGAGATTAAAAAGAACACGTTTTTCACAATAAGATTAAATTGTGTGTGTTTGCATAATTATTCATTAAACACATAATAATTTCCTTTATTTTCTTTTTACGTTTCATGTCGAGCATTTTACAAAACATCTTGTGTAAAACTGCATTGTCCTTGTAGAGAGAATTTTACTAAAACTGTATATGATATTTCATGCAGATATTGGTAAAAGCATTTTTAAGTATGTCATTTGTTAAAATAGGCTATGCATGCATTGCGAGTTGAAATAATGTTGCGTGTAAAAATACACTTCCATGTTTAGGAATATCAGCATTGGAAACAATGTGGTATTATGGTATTAAAGAAGTTATTTTTTCACAGTTCTCACAGAATTACGTGAGGTTTTCAAGATTCACACCATTTGTAATTTTACATGTAATAGCACGTAATTTTAGGTATTAAAAAGCGGTGGTTTATGTTTGCATATATTTTGTAGGATTAAAAATTGTACGAAACAATGTTATGTACAATATCACTTCCTGTGTTGGCAATTGTTCTCCAAAATCATTTGCAGCATACGAATAGATAATTTTGCTTCCTTTTTTATCCAATTAATTACGTGTTTACTGTCATGTACATATTGAGACGGCATAGCCTATATGACTATTTCTACATACTTTTTGCAAAGATCTATAGCCAATACAGACACTTTCGTATTAGATTCTAAAGTAATTCATTGTCATTCTAAAGCAGTAACTTGTGATTGGTAAATCTCAATGTCTCTGAGAACCAACAAGGCAGTTAACACTATGTGTACCTGGTACAGCCGGTATTTGGAACAATATTTCTTGATTGTAACCTACACCTTACATTAATATAAGTATGAGGAATTTTCTGCAATTTTTATGTGTGGGAATCTCTGAATTAAAAAAATCTATACTTTGGTCAGGTATGTTTCAAAATTAGCTAATTGCTTTGTATATTCCTATGTTTATTTATAAATTGGGCTCTACATACTGGTGAGAATGACGTCATTAGAGATGGGTTCTCTACAATTTAAAATAAATAGAGACGAAATTCACCATGTCATTACTATAAAACTATCCCAGTACTAGTCTGAAACAACTTTGGGATGTAATTTTCGATAAAAATCAAGATGTCCAAGCCGAAATTTAAACCCACATTCTTCCTAACAGGATTCTGAATAAAAGAAACAACTAAATGTTATTGTATGGCTATCAATATATGCATAATTGAAGTTAGAAACTAAATCATGATTTTTAGGTTACTTAATGCAACAATTCTGCATATATAGTCTTCTAACGTTAAAAGCAGAGAATTTTAATATTTTGCTGGCGTCATTGTGAGAATATCATTACTATTCCCTGCTGCAAGGAGGTCTGGCCTCAAAATGTAAATGTATCACCAGTAACAAGACCTTTTGTTCTCTCAATCAACACAATTTATACAAAGTCACTGTCTCACACAAAGAGCTTCCGCAATGCATCACAACATGGCTTCTAGAATTACAAAATTTAAGGTGCACAAGAACGTGAAGGCATCATTATCATGGCTGTGGCAGAATGTGGGTATGTAAATATATATTATCATTTTAAATGAATAATATAAATAAACAAGCTGGTTTACAAATGGTTCTTGCATGTGACGCCAGATACTGTTTTCAGTTTGAAACGCATCCCACATCTTCAGCAAACAACCTCGTGACTGAAGAAATAGGGAACGTATGTTGAGCATATCAGTATCAAAACACGGTTACGAAAAAAAAAACTTAACAAATCTTAAAACAAACCAAAATGTATAAGTGAATTACTTATCATCCTTAAGAATTAAATTTAATTCACATGTTTTATATGAAACTCAATCGCTTCTGCATTAGAATCGGCGGTCTCTCACAATGGCTTCACATGAGTATACGTTCCCGCTGTTAACAATAGCTAATGTGACACTTCATTCGCGTTCCTTTCTAACAGTACGTCTATAACACCGTGAGAGGTTTCTGTTACATTTTTACATCTGGTTTCATGTACTTTTTCGTTCACTTACTATAGAAAAAATTGTAAACTAAAGAGTTATTCGACATTGAAAAAATTAATAATAAATAAATTGACAGCAAACTAATATTTAATGATGTAATTTACGTACCTTTATTCACATCATATTAAATTTTCATTTTGCAATTTTCCTTGAAAACCAAGTTCAATCCTACTATGTTTAATGGAACTAAAATAAGTATTTTTTACGTTATTATGTTAAAATGTGCTTACATTTAGTTTTGTTGTAGAAATAATATTCATATTTAATCACAATAGTAATTGAAAACTCAGTTTGACCATTCATACCGCACAAGTCCAATTTCGACTCAAAACTTGTGTTACAAACTTATGCCGTACCAAAACTCAGTTTCCAAAAACCAGGCTTCCTGGACCAGACTTTAGAGTGCCATGTGTCCTTATAAATGTACTGACTTTTTCACTTTAAAGCCATATTTGCAGCCTCCCCGTAATATACATGAGTAGGTACTATCTATATTGTATATTTTATTGTTTTGTCTTCCACATAAATTAATGTTAACAGAGAATAACGCACACAAAATTTTGTTTCGAAATAAGTCACCATGCACAACGAATCGCTTGACCGTGAGACACTGTAGTTTCACTTCTGAACCAGTTTAGGACACGGGACAAAGAAAATTGCAGACTAAAGGAAGCCTATGTCTTATTTTTTAAGAGCCCACGTCACTTATGTTGATGACTTTTTTCTTGATTCTTTCTTATTAAAAACATTTTGCCAGATTTATTGTGAATATTTCAATAGTGACGTAGATAATTATGATACCTTTCATTGTGTACATTGCATTTGAAAACTTAAGCATAGCTATGAAATAATTAATCTAATTGAAATATGAAGATAAAAAATGTCTCTCACTACATAATAATCACTAATTAATTCCCAGTACCGATTTTATCCTATAATATGCACCTAATAGTACAATTCAATGATTCAGCAAAGAAACATTGCCGGTTATTCACTATGTCCTTAACATATTGAATGAAAATTCATTTAGTTAACAAAAGAGGTGACGCAGACAAAAACTTACAGTCAGTAAAGATAATGGCATGTTTTTTTTTGTCTTTAGACAACACTTTGATTAACACTCAGCTATCTAGCTTGTAGGGCGATCGTGTGGCGAACACATGACAATAATACGCAACAAGAAAACGGCTACAGCTTTTACGGTGGGGTTGCTTTTAAAAATAAAAATTCAGCTCATTATGGACAACTTACTCACAATCATCCCCCATCTAAATTCAATAGCAAAAACATTTCTCACTGACCAACTTTTTGATGTTTAACTTTTTTAGATAACATAAGTAAAATTCGAGAAAAAAAAATGCAATGTAACTAACAAACAAAAATCAGTTTTCAGATTTCTTTGTTGGCCTCCAGATAAATGAAATTTCACACCTTAAAAATCTTGATACGAGTTTGCTTTTGATTCGAAAGTTAGGGTGTGATATATTTAAGGATAGATGAAAACAGCACAAAGTTGCTTTTAATTTTTTTCTACCCCTTTGAATGGTGTAAACGATGAACCAAGTATATCACCCGATTCACGTTTCGTTGCTGTACAATATGCAAACATTTTAAAATCAAAGTTATAATTGGACAAATTTGGAATTTTTGGTGACAGCGCGCGCCGAAACAAGGACACTGCTAACGGTTGTTAACGTGCAGTTGAAAGAGGGAGAGAAAGAGCCCAGATGTCCATATAACTCTATACTCAGCTGTAGTCAGTTTCGGTGTTTTAAAATTTAAATGACGACTTACTATTGTGCAATAATACATTGATTTTAACTAATATTTAAGTAAAACTATTGCCATCACACAAAATACATCCCAGTGGAACTTGAAATGACATTTGTGCACTTCCTTTTCAATAGGTCTATATGACTTGGATGGCCTTCTTAAACTCACAAAAGTGTATTTTTAGTAAATAACATAGTAATTCCACTTCATTATTATAGTCGTTTTATGTAAGAATTGCAGAAGAGAACATTGTTTCAGAGAATTTGTAAGAGAGCCATATTTATGTAACATCTTTAAAAAGTAGATATACTTTTGGTTGTGCAATAAAACAGTCATAAATGATTTCATTATAAATTATGCTAGAACTGCAACAAAGGGATGTTTATGAAATGTTATTTAGTTTCAAATTATTTGAATCATTATATTAAAAATGATAATGGAAATTCTTTGTAAACTTCATAATGAAAGGGTATTGACTGCTGTGAAACAATTACAAAAAGTAGTACACGAAAGTATGTTTTTAGTGGACTTCGATAATTCTCTTTCGCACTAGATCTTTCCTTCAACTTTGCTTAGAATGGTGCCTGTAACATACCATATACCATATATTAATATTTTATAGTCAAAACTGAAAGATCCACGTCTTCTTAGCATAATATCGACTGACGACCACCTTGTACACTGCAACTCATTTTTTATGTGCACGTTTGATAATATGGTTGCACCTTAAGATTTCACTATACACTTTATGTACGAGTTCTAGGTTTCAAGTTGTAATATTAGTTTTACAGCATAAATTAAAAATGTGTTCAGGTAGAACCTATTTCCTGTATATGTTCTTTAACATTATTGCACTAAATTTGTATTACTTGTAAAATACAATTCGTAAACAGTAAGAGAAAAAATCAGTACATGACTTTTTCTCACACTGTTTACACATTGCATTTAACGTGTAAAGCAAATTTAGTGCAAAAATTATAATGTACATATACATAAAATGGTTATACCTGAACACATTTTTTATTTATACCATAAATTAAATATAACGGCTTAGATACACGTACAGGTGATATTGGAAAACTGTAATGCCCACAAAGAAGTTCACAAAAAACCACTTTGTGAATAAAGTAATACATAGGAAGCTTCTATCTATATTATGTGACCTTAGAAATAAACATATCACATATTATGATCAGATGTTATTAACACTGTTGGTATGCAGCACAACAAGTGGAGCAGTAATAACTCTATGATAAAACAAAATATAGACACTGCAAATCATTGGTTCCAGAATATAAACAAGATATAGGCTGCTGAACAAATAATCTCTAGCATGATGAGTGCAAGGGGGATGAGGACACTGATGATGGTCACAGCCGTCACCTTGTAACAGGCCTTACTTTCTTGCAGATTTCAAAAATGCTGAGTATCTATGTCTGTTTGAGTCATTTCCCGAGCTTGATAAATGGCTAAGAACAGTTGCTCATCAACCAGTGACACTATTTCTGGTGTCTATGATGCATTGCAGAATACATTCACAGTGTCTCTCACATTCTTATATTTTCTAAAATGTTTCACATTCAATGCTTTGCCTTTTCTTTTTTACAATTGAGTTGGTTGGTGTCACACTCGTTAAATTCATGGACTTAAAAGAATATTTAATCAAGCTTTTGCTACTTCGAGAATGAGTATGTTTTAGATTCAAATTTCCCATTCCCTAGTTTAACGTTAAATATGTTGCACTGTGATTGACGCAATGCAATCAGGAACACTACGAAATTTCTGATGTCTGTTTGCCAATTCTTAATTTTTATACTACTTGTTTAGTGCTGTTGGTGTCAGTATTGACATAAAAACAGTGCAATTATTGACATAGTTGTTCTTAACATAAGTCACATACTGCTTGCACATACAGAAGAAACTGGAACCAACACCGAGTTTCACACGATGCAGAAGAAAGCTGTTGTCAATGACATTTTCAATAACCTTGAGCTCAAGTTATGTCTTGTCAACAGTTACTAGGAAAAACATATCCTTTAAATCGCAGTCAGTGTACAAACATTTTTGATGAGCACATGAGGGTGACAATTCAGCAAGAACACTTCTCACAAACAAGAGCAACAATTCATAGCTTATCCATGCTTTATCTGAGGAAATTAAAACTGAAGGCATTGAGGCAAGAACAGCTGATGGAGAAGATGACAAAGCAGACACATGCATTGTGCAATGTGAATAAAACATTCCTTTGACTAACTGAAAGACAGCAATTAGAGGGGAGGACATTGCATTGCTTGTATTGCTGATTGCAGTAGCTTCATGACGAAGCAACATATTTTACACTAAACCAGGAAGAGGGAAAAATTACAACAAATACATTAAGCATCCTTGGAGTCACGAAATAATGAATATTCAACAATAATTACTTTTGGCCATCATTTTGATGGTGTGACACCACCTTACCTTCATAAAAAAGGTAAAACAATGATTGTGAAACTTTTTAAGAAACAAGAAATTTCCAGAACCATTGTGGATTTATTCTACAATATCGCAATCGACACTTGCTGGTGAGCAAATTGTATAGACCCTTTACCAAGCTAGGAAAAATTACTTAATGAGCCATAGATACTCTGCTATCTTGAAATCTGTGAATAAGTGAAGCCTGATCGTCCATCAAAGCCACACATGAAAGGCTCAAACAAGAAGCAGCAGTGGTTGGGCAACCACCTTAAGTGGGGGTGGATACGAGGTTATGATGGAGTACTGGAGGCCCTTTTAACAAAGGACTCTACCGCAATTGGCTCAATCTTGAAGACAGTATTTTTTTCAGATGTGCGGCTGGTTGTGATGGACTATGTAGGTGTCAGAAAGAGGGGATGAAATGCACCTCAGACAGCGGCAACTGTCAGGCAACTTGTACAAATCGAATCCCACCAGAATATAAGGTTCTCGAGTAAACATTTTTTGCCAAATAAGACAAATTTTCAAGTATAATCTCCCCCAAGGAGAACAGTTTGGCAACTCTCTTATCTGATGCCAGCACCAGCTTCATGACTCCATTTTAAGGGTCTACAATACACATCTAGCGGACTACAGCTGGCATGAGTGGGCATGAGGTGCTCTTGGCAGGCCTTCTAGCCTGCTACACTATCAGTATCTTCATCCCTCCTGCACTCGTCACGCTAATGTGTATTTGTTCAGTAGCCTATATTTTGAAGTGTGTTAATTTCCTTGAACCAATGGCTATCAGTGTCTATGTTTTATTTCTATAGTAGAGTTATTATGACATTGTAGTAATAAGATATATATATATAGTTCGGGATAAAGTGAGCACTCAAATAAGGCCTGCTTAAGTGAATTTATATCTTTCTGCGCATAACAGCAAACGATGGAAAATGTCTAACCTCTCTGGACACATTACTGAATGTTTGCGCATATAAGATAGCGTGCAGATGGTAGGAACCTATACGGTTCGATAAAAATAGGCAATTAACTAAAAAAATACAACTATGTCGGTTTTGGTTAATTTTGTTTCATTATTGCTTGTATTTAACTATGAAAATGTAAGGGACTATTTAGTGTAATTTCGCTGCTAACCATGAAAGGGGTAAGGCAACTACATTTAATGTGATATTTTTCATAGGTTGAATTTTTAGTGCTTACTTTATCCCGAAAGAATTATAGTAGCTTATTTTCCTTTACATTTTTACGTAAAAATTATAATAATTGTAAACATTCTTCAAAAGGTAACAATTTAGAGATTTAATTACATCTCCCTTCGTCTATGTTGCGCTTAATCTGTGTTACATCACACTCACCATTTTTTCATGAACTGTTGTACCATGTTCACTATGAATTTATTTACGTAAATAAGAAAGTAAAATAACATTCAAGACAGTAACAGGATGGTATTTCCAAAATAGCTCACATGATAAAAATGTTCCTTAGAAGACTTTCAAAATCTGTAATAATTTCACTCCCATAAAAAAAAGACATTACAAAACATAAAAACTGGAATGGTATTTCAAAAGATACCTTCTGGATGTGAACGAAATTTGGATTGTCGCGTACATTGAACTTTCTACAGGGTCATGTCCAATATAACGGTAGGGTCACCACTTCAAATCTAATTGAAAAAGTAGTAGGACATGAAAATCTACTCACCAGTATAGTGCTCTGTGCATGAGGGCGAGGTGACAATTTGTATGCCAAATTCGTCCATTCATTACACTTGCTTCCAATAATTAGCAGCGGGGAAAATGTCTTGTTGGATGAGTGTATTGGAATAAATAGTACGTCATATTATTATAAATAGTGTAGAATGTAATCACACTGACTTACGGATAATTGATAAATTAATGGTCAATAAATCATAGGCAGACACTCTTTATTTCCGCGAAAATGTTTTGACGTCAGCTTGTTTCAATGCCTTACATTAACATCTGTACAACCAATTCATTGTCAGTCATTACATCACTGCATCTCTGCAATAAGATACGTTGCCAATGATCATGATGAATGGCTACATATGGAACTAAAAATAAAGAGTCCACAATAATAGACAGTAATTAGCAAAAAAAAATTGCAGTCACTTACCTACTAGGAACATTTCATTTATGTTTTCACTTTTCATAAGAAATCATCATTTAATATTTAATTTAGAATGTTAAATAGGTGGTTTTAAAATAAAAATCACTGTGTCTATGATTATTTAAAATTTGAAACAAATTAAAATGATTCATATGTCAAAAGATTAATGTGTTATTATTGTAGAAGTTTGAAATTCCCATATCTTATAATCACCTTCATTTGCTTGTAACCTTACACAAGGGGCAAATAATAAGCCATGACATTTTGATATACAATTTCAAGACACAAATAAAACATGTGTTAAGAATACATTCGTTGGATAACATTGACCACTGCTCTCTAAAGCCTGGAACTGTTTTACTAGCAACTGGTAGAAATACGTGATGTTTGGAAATTCATATCACAAACTTCTAAGGCTAGGAGAGGGGACTGAGTGGACAATATTTTGAATAGGAAGCCATGTCTGGAAAGATACAATGCTACAGCCATTATAATTCGTCAGATGTGCCGGTGTTGCTTTGCAACCACATAAGAAGTATGACGTCAAAAAGCACCATTTTAAATAAGGTTTGACATAAGATACAGAATTAAGTGATGTTTGACAAATTACAGAAGAAAGTCAAATTTATTTGGTAACATAACCAAAGCAACAAAAAAAATTTCATTTATTACGCTGCCACTTAAGTAAACAGTGGGAAAAAACACATTTCTAAAAATCTTCTGCACTGGATGTGTTCCATACGAAACTGTTCAAGTTATCTTCTGATGTCCTATCCGTTGCAAAACAACACAGCACATCAGACACATTGTAATGGCTGCAGCACAGTACGTTTCCGGACATGGCTCCTATTCAAAATATTGTATACTCTGTGCCCTCTACTAGCCCTAGAAGTTTGTAATATAAATTTTCGAACATCCCGTATTTAAATAGACTGTAAAACAAAATATTCAGATAATGGACCATTGCTCACCTTATCGAAAATAGCCTTATGTACACTCGGTACGTGCACGTAAAATGCAATAACTATGCATCATACTCGTTTATTATCTAGTAATGTGTTTCATAGAATCTGCTCCTATCATCAGTAACTTTGTTGTTATTGGAAAGTTGCATACTAGAGGCGTATATCGGGGTTTCTGTACCTGGTATTGCACACACGTTATTGGCAAAGCATTAAATTTATGTCAAGCGGTGCTAAGCGCTGACTATGCTTATCTCTGAGATTCATAGAACAATTTGTGAGCCTGTCAGTTGCATATTAAAGGTAAGGAACGAGATCTCAAAACACAGTGGTCTCAAGAACACGCCTGCTATGTGATCAGCACGTATAGGCTAATGTAACAGAGCTTGCTGTAGAACACGACCATGAATCACCAATGACAAATGTGATGCCCGCAGCACTCTTTTGTATTCAACCAATTACATTTAACAAATTAAAATACTGTACTTTTTAAAGAAGTAATATGTGTGGTTTAATAATCTTCATAAATTTTAAATATTTCTCCTACTCAAAAGATTTTTTAAAAATGAATTCTTGTTAATCGGGAAATCAATGTTACAGGGTTAGAATAACTTGGATGCCACATTAAAAAAAAAAAAATAAATAAATGTTATAAAATTTTAAAGCAAGGTTTGGTTGCTAAAGTGCACTATTATATGTGAAACAAACTCTTCATAATTATATTTGAACGCAACACAAATTCACCCACTTTACCATTAAGAGCCCTATGCGGCTGGTGCATAAAAATTGTTGCAGCATGTTAGGAGAAAGTTTTTTAAATATATAATGCTAAACATATGTTACATATATTAATCTACTAAATGAAAAAAACATTTAAAACTATGCATCTCTATTTTTTCAAAGTATCATGCGTAGAAACATGATTTCTGGTCACCTGAAAATGACCAAAAAACTGTTTTTTCAGACTGGTGACACGTAAAAAAATACATACTGAAATCGTAAAACAAAATAGAGAAGCACGCACTGGCCTTAAATTCACACTTTCCGTAAAAAAATTAGGGTCACCGCTTACATTAGAATCCCACTGAAAAAGGCCAACGATTAAAATACTGTAAACTATATTCTCGCGCCGCGCATAAAGGCGACACTGTTGTTCACACACGCACCAGCCTAGCATTTATAGCCTCCCTGTCTCCAAACCTAAGACGTGGCATCTAGCGCTTGCTGTTTAGGACTCGCAACACTTTGTTCAGCGGAGAAGCGAGGTAGTGTTCTAAAGGAAACTGTACGAGATCGACTATGCACTATAAACCAGTGTCTTAATTGTGTCAATCAAACGCAGCCAATAGAATATTTTTGCTGGGACTGTTAATGTGTTGTTTCGCAATTATTTCCACGCCTCTCGCACGCTACTTGCTAGACAGTGTATCTGCCCCTGTCAGTCATATTGTGCGATAGACAATAAAAGATTACAGCTGAAATAATATCAAAGTCTTCCGTAGTTAAGCCATAGTCAGACCCTAACTGTACGACTTGGATATTAGTGATTTATACTTTTCGCAAAAGGTGCAGCATATTTTACCAATGCTTGCCGAAAAATATAGTTAAGTAAAAATTGAGAAATTCAAGTACAGTTTAATTGTACACAAAACAATATCTTACTGTAGCAGGAATACTGTGTAATGAGTCAAAAGAGTTTCAAAAACTTACAATGGCTAAAACAAAACAAAAAAAATACTTCCCGTCATACATTTTTTTTACATAAAATAATTTATAGCCATTATAAAATATGTTATCTATAGCTCGTTATCTATAGCTCGGTCGATTAACATAAAGGTTAAAGTCCAGGTCAGACAGAGAATATTTTCTTTTTTACTAATATTATATTATGTGCATAAATATTAACGATAAGCAAAATTAAGTTACTTTTTGGAAATATAGGAAAGAACGTGATATTCGAACATTTTGACACGAGTAACATACACAGATTAAATTTTTGTATAATATCACCAAACACATAAAGAGGTCAGCGATAAGAAAAATGAACTGCAATTCACTGTAATATGTCACATGAGCAGGAACAAGCAAAATTCAAGCAGATAATTCACTGGTTATAGAATGCTAATGATCTTGCAACCATTTCTTCTTATATTACGTGTTCTGGAAATCTATCGAACGGCCCTCAGACAAGTTATAAACCTTGTTAAATTAAAGTAATAAATTAATGTAATCTGTACGTCCCAACAACTGGTAAACACACAAAATCTTGCTTAGTTTTGGGAAAACGAAACAATCTTATTGTCTATGTTAAATCACAGTAGTTTCATTGAGACAGATGCTACATGTGTCTTGGCTCCATCAAGACCTCAGATCCTGACAAACGTAATGTGTATCTTGACCGCCATTCCCCAATTCCTCAGATCCTATAAAACGCCACTTGTGACTAGACATTACCAAATCCTCGGATACTGTGCTTAACACCATATATGTCTAAGCACTACTTAGTCCGCAGATACTGGGGCAAACACCATGTGTGTCTTGGCCAAACCAAGCCCTCAGAGCCTACAAACAGAATACGTGTCTCAACCCTATTAAGTCCTCTGATCCTAGGACAAATATCACTAGTCCAGCCACTAGCAAGTCCTCAGATACTGTGCTTAAAGTTGTGTGTGTGTTTAAGCACTACTTAGTCCTCGGACACTGGGGCAAACACCAAGTGTGTCTTGGCTCCACCAAGTCCTCAGATCCTGACAAATTTAATGTGTATCTTGAGCCCCATTCCCCAATTCCTCGGATCATATAAAAGGCCACTTGTGCCTAGACACTACCAAGTCCCCGGTTACTGTACCTAATGTCATGTATCGTATCAATACTTAGTCCTCAGATACTGGGGCAAACGCCACATGTGTCTTGGCTCCACCAAGTTCTCAGATCCTGTAAAATGTAATGTGTGTGTTGCTCCATCAAGTCCTTGGCTTCTGCAAGAAATGTCACATGTCCGGACACTAACAAGTCCTCGGATATTGTGACATAAGTCAACTACCAAATCCCTAGATTCTGTGATGAACGAAAAATGTGTTTTGGTACCACCAAGTCCTCGGATCCTGCACGAAAAATTATGACAAATGTGTATGTTGAATACGTGTGTAGTTTGATACAGTCCTTAGATACTGTGTAAAAAAAACTGCTACACAAAATGTGTGAGTGTGTATATGAGTTGCGACAAAAATACAACCTAGGTCACACTCCATGACTAGTCATATTTCTACACACTTTGTTGTCTGCAGATCATATGCAAGGACCTCTATTCAAAGGCACGTGTAAGGTCCTCGGATCACTGGAGGTCCTCAGAATCTCGCCGAAATATTACACACATGACCTCGAAAAACACCTTAAGCCAATACACAAGTACACACATACACACGTAAGCACACACATGCATACATGCACATGCCCACACACACATGCACACATGCATTATAAACACAGGTGCATACATGCAAACATGTGTGCATGCACACAAACACACAAAGGTGATCTAATAAGTCTACTTTTTCCGTTGGAAAGGAGGCTAAAAATCTTTCACACTAAAAAGGTAAATGAACAAAATGGAGTATCTGTTTACAAAATAAAAAGAGTGGAACAACTTGTGATGGAAGCACTGCCTGCCCCCATAACTTTGTGGAACATCAAGACGAAGGCCACCATCAGCTGTCACATTTATTTTGATTACCCTTATAGTGACAGTTAATTTATTCGACCAGTACCACTAGTCGGCGACATTCGAGCGCAAGCAGGAGCTGTGCCAGAATATATTAAAGCTTAACAATGTCTATTTTATATATAATTGTCTATTTTACATATAATTTTATCGAAACTCACAACACTAAGAATATTAATACAAAAGTGTATGAAGTAACCGATAAATGCCCTGCCTCCTTCGTATATTGGTTATTAATCTATTTCAATACAAAACTTGGTCATTTGTCAAAACAAAATTATGTGCTATATGAAGATACAACAAGAAAAACTGAGAATCATACATCCAATTTTACTGAAACATTTGAGAAGAACATGGAAACCCAACTCTTTAGTATAAACATGCCAACACCACTAAAGTTATTTTCAGGAACAGGTGAGGAAGATTTTCAAAACTTTCTCTAGAAAACTGAAAATGTCGTACAAATTAATGACTGGAACAATAATTATTTGAAACAAAAGCTAACACTTCACTCAGAGAGTCACAGAAAAAACTTAACTCTGCAAGTATTCCAGAGTGTAGATTGCTTCCCTTTGAGAATATTTTATATCTTGCCAACAAATATGACTCAGACATGCCTGAGAGCGAGTTATTGAGTATTTTGTGAAAGTTACTGCTTCCTTCTATTGTTGATGAGTAATACTGTATTTATGAACACAAAACAATATTTCAAACATAACATCCAATTTGCAAAAAAATTATACAAACTAAATGTTGACAGTCCACTACACAAAACACTCAATGTCTGGAAGACAAGGTTTTGCATTAAAAGGAGAAATTCTGTAAATTAATATTATCACAGGATTGTACACCTGCGAAAGACACACAGTATGGAACAAGTACAGGTCTACAACTAAAATAGCCATTGTTAAATAAAATGTTGTTAAGTGACAGGTTGTATCTTATAAAGGTGGGCACAGGAGCTGGCCATACAATAACGAATAGAGAAATTTTTAAGTAGTAGTGGCCAGAACCACTGCCACTGTAGGCAATGAGGATAATGCTTTAGACACTGTCTCACAAGAAGCAAAAGTACTGGACTCCTTGCAAGATAAAATTTAAAAAGAAAATAAATTAAATAGGTGACCCCGTTTAGTAGTAGTCTGCCAGGGACAAAGTTTACTGGCAGCAACTAATTAGAGTTGTTAGGCATATATCTCTATATATAAAAGAGAACACACACTGACTGACTAACTGACTGAATGACTGACTGACATATCAAACTGCAGCCCAAACTATTGGACCCAGAATCATGAAATTTTTGTGTGGATTCCCCTCAGGTGGTAGGCGAGCACTAAGAAGGGATTTATTGATATTCAACCTCTAAGGGGCTGAAAAGGAGTGAAATGTATTTCCGAAGAACGTCGATAGAACTTGGACCTGACACCCTATCATCGTGATTTTTACTCTAACAGAACATACATAAAAATGCATATTAGCCAATTTAAGGATTTTTCGAAATTCAACATTTAAGGGGGTGAAAAGAAAATACCTTAAATGTGTTTCCGATTAACTATCTATACCTATTGAATCCTTCGGGATTGAGAGATGGTATTGACTTCAAAATGTTGCTTACGTAAATAATTTTTTTTTGGAACTAGACCACCCAAGAAGTAAAAAGAGGCTAAATGTGTTTTTTAATGAATCGTCTATATCACTGAAACCCAACTCACTATCGTCATGATTTATACTTCAATTGATTATGTATACACATATCTATGACAGTGAATATCTATCGAACCAACCGAGATATCAAAGTGCTTTACATTGATGTAAATATCCCAAATATCATTAACATACATTTTCCAAATTCGGCCCCAAAGAGGTAAAAAAAAGATAATAGGTGTTTTCAATTTAAAAAAATAAAAAATAAAAAAGAAAATATATATATAATATCCCATTGATATTTATATAGCGACTTGATTTTTGTATTTAGGAATGAATTCCTAACTATGAAAGTGAAAAGGGAGGAAAAATTACAAAATGTATAATATAATAATAATAATCATCGATATATCTTTAATGGGCTGTTAAATTTTTCACGTCCGAGATACACCAGTTACATAGTCTAAAATATGATACAAGGATATTTTGAAATGCAGTCTCTTAGGAGGTGAATAGACCTGGGAAGTGTGTGTGTGTGTGTGTGTGTGTGTGTCTGTGTGTCTGTGTGTCTGTGTGTCTGTGTGTCTGTGTGTGTGTGTGTGTATGTGTGTGTGTGTGTGTCTGTGTGTGTGTGTGTGTGTGTGTGTGTGTGTGCGCGCGTGCGCGTGTGTGCGTGCATGCGTGTGTGTGTGTGTGTATATATATATATATGTGTGTGTGTATGTATCAGACACACTGAGATATTCAGTTTATTTTTGCTTCAGGGTGATGATTACGTTAATGGCTGTAAAAACGTTAACAGATTTTTCAATATTTGAACTCTCAGTTCCGTAAAGGAGTGATAGGTGATTTTTAATTAATGATCAATTTTGCTTCAACTGAATTAGCTATCGTCGTGATTTTCACTTCACTTGGATATATTAATGAATATTTAAGTTGTGAAACTAAGATTTTTTGAATTTCTAAGGAGGCGAAGGCACAACATTTGTTTCCAATTAGATGACGATACTTATCTAACCAGTACATATATTGAGGTGGTAATCACATCAGAATGATGCTTACGTAAGTACCTAAAAATAATAAAACTTTTTTACTTTATGAGATAACTTAATTAAGAAGGAATTTTGGTTTGTGAACTTTCAAGATAGACAATTAGGAAAGCAAGTATGATAAGTGATAAATAAATTTTACAGGAGTTTCATTCTACAGTTATATCGAGACACGGTGTTGTAAAACCTCTATGAGACAGAATATTTAATTTTTAAAATAAGTTTTCATGAATAATTTTGACGTTAAGGGATGCAGTTGTTTGTACCTCCGATCGGGAGGTTCTGGGGTCAAATACCTTTAAAGTCTGCGCAAACGTGCATGTCTATCCCACCATAACTGCAAGGAATATCGAATTAGGGCAATTTGTATTAAGTTGAAAAGTGATGAAAATTGATTATGCAGTCCACTATCTACTGAAGTTCCTTGGCAGCATCAGCACTCATCTCACTAACCTCAAGGTTGGGGCACCAAATATGTTTATATTTCAGCAAAACATCATCCCGCCAAAACTCCTTAGTTACAAACTTCAAGTGAAGGTTTTGAAAAACAAATACGTTATTGAGGGCATGGCACCATTACCAATGGTTGTGCTCAAGGGAAATCAGTTTTAATTCCACGAAAACTAAGTATTTAATTTGATTACCCTCTTATGTTTAACAGTCTGTAATTACCCTACAACATCAACCTTGCTGTAACTGTAAATAATGTCCAGGCATAGTCGCTGTTAGTGACAGGGACAAACTTAAGACTGCTTTTCACGTGGACAGCTATAGCTACTTATCCTGCTGCGGAGTTAAGATGTTTGACATTGCAAGTCTTTCAGTCACAATGAAGCTACAAGCAGATGCAAAGCCCGTATTCAGGAAGAGTCATTCTGTGGCTTTTGTACCATGGGACAGAATCAGCATGGAGATTGACTGGTTGGTGGGAACAGGTGTTCTATTACTTGTGACTTTTTCTGCCAGGGCTGCTCTTTTTGTACTAGCCTGCAAAGTTGATGAAAAGGTCTACAGATGTGGAGATTATAAATGTACTATAAACACAGTCATACTGGCATTTATATACTGTCAACAATTAATTAAGTGCTCGTAAACCTGATAGGTAGAACCTTATTAAATAATTTGGACCTGGAGGAGGCATATTTGCAAACCTCAATGAATAAAGTAACTTCTGAGGTTCTTACATCAGACCAATGAAAGTATTGTTAAAGTGAATCATATACCTTTTGGAGTTAGCACCAACACAGTGATTTTTCAGAGGCAGATAGAAATTTTGTTATCAAGAATTCCTAGTGTAGTGATATTAACACATGGTATTTTGATTACTGGACACAACCTTGAGAAACATTGCCTAAGGAGTTAAAATGAAGTTTTGGAGAGGATTGATATAGCAGGGCTGATGTTAAAAAAGTCAAAAGTGTATGTACGGAGCAGAAAGGCCTGTTTTTCGGGTTATCAAGTTGATATGCACAATGTGCATGCTAAAGATGGGAAGATGGAAGTCATTCACAGAGCTAACCATTGCAGCAATCATCAAGGATAGAGCTTCAATTATTTTCTAAGTCTTCTCAATGTTTATTATATGGTTTTGAAGGATAATTCTTCAGTATTAGAGCTGCACTGTGTAGTGTCAGAAATTTCAGTGAGTGTGGCAAGCAGCCGGATGTTATTGACCTACCATTTTGTTCAAGACAAGATTTACTTTGTTTTTTCCACTTCCACCCAAGCATGCATGTTTCAGCGTAGTGGAGAAGGATACGTTTTCTGAGTGTGTATTGATTCTAGTGATTTCAGGGTATGTTGAATAGTCGAGAGAGAAGTGTCACTAAGTGTATTGTTAAGCACATCCTCGTACCTCTCATAATATTTCACAATGATAATTTTAGTTACTGTCAAATAAGGTACTATGATCTCAGAAAGCCTAAATTTAAAATTAATTATCTTGATACCTATATGTTTATAAATTTTTTTTGGAGAGGCACAGTCCTTCCGTTGGAATTTTTGAGTATTTTGATTACTGTTAGGGTCACTTGTACGAAAGAGTTCTTACAGCGGTGGCTAATTGGTTTTTCTGCCACACCATGTTCTACTGTATAGGCTTGTACTGTTAAATTGTTTTATGCAAATTGTTACGCGAATTTGTCAAGAATGGATGCATTGCAAGAGATGCAGCCTTTATTTTACTATGGAAAAATCTAGTAGTGGCTTTTAACATGTGTAGACTGCACCTGTTGTCGTAACTGCTTACTTGAACTTTGTGTTACAGGCAATGTAATTCTACAAATTTTTTTATTTTTCTGAGGAATTTCATTTAAAAATTACATTGTGCAACAGAAAATACAAAGTTTCATCACAAAAAATAAAAGTACTGAGCTAGTAAAATTAGTAACAGTTATAATAGGGGAAAAGATAAGGAAAGTCTCCTAATTAAAAAATAACAAATAACTACTTACGACTGGCTTCTCCTTCATTTGAAAAGTCATAACTAACTTCACCACCTAGTCCTTCATCAGGATCAACAGCAAATACAGTAACCACATGAGTACCAACTGGAACATTCTCTGGTACTACAGCCGAGTATACATCCTTGTTGAATTGTGGCACATTGTCATTCACATCAAGCACTTCAACAGTTACCTACAAAAAAAATTAAGTTTTCATAATTAAATCTTTTTAAACACTCAAAATAAAACTCAATTATATTTCTGTACTACAAAGCAAGTAATCCTAAACTATAATGCTATTATAAAATTTCACATTTCAAGGCTAGTTTTTAAAGTATTAGTTTTGATGAAATTTTGTTGGTAATAGTATAAGATGTGCATCACGTACACACACACATGCACACACATGCACGCACACTCACACACACACAAACACACACACAAAAACACAAACACATACCTATACGGAGCTAGCGTGTCTTCTGAGGACCGCCGAGTTTAAAGTCATTATGAGGACCTCTACAAATTAATCGTCAATGTTTGACAAATGTACATCAGTGAGACGGGGCAATTTTTGTGATCCTATACACACCATAAAATTTTGGAAGTCAAATTATTTGTAAGATTTGTGTATGGCAGGGTGGATTTATTGTATCTCACGAGGACCATGTGTTTGACCAGCCGATACGAGGTCCAGGGAGAAATAACAAACTTTTTCACACAGTGACTTGGAACAGACAAAGTGATGACCACCCAGTTTCTAACGGAAAAATGTACACAGCTCAGTCGACAATATGCCAAATAAGAACCATTGTTACCGGCTACGAAATTTATACACAGCTCAGGTAATAAGGTTAAAGTAAGGACCTAGACTGTTGAGGTTTAAACAACAGCATACATCGTTTTGTAAGCCAGCTTTTCAGTTAAGATGTCCTTGTAATATTCTGGTTATGTGTGTACTATGGAATAAATTGTCAGGTTGTAACTATTCCGACTGGAATGTACACCTCATGGGTGTAGCCAGAAGACTCTGTTAAGGTTTTACTAGAAGGAGTGTGATATTCTTCACTGCAGTGAGTTATAACTTCTCTACAGTATGTATAACAATAATAATATAACAGAAATTCAAACTTATAGATAGCCCCTTAAGTAAACAAGCCAATGCATTTGAAACTAAGAGTAAATTGTAAACTAATTATATTAACAATACTATTTTACTCTATAACTAACAATCCAATCTGATATAAGACGTTTCCAATTATTTATTTTTCTTAATTCTACATTAAATTTCAGTTTTATTCGTAGAAATGAATCTGTGAATTTGTCTATCACTGAACTACAAACGTTTGCAAAATCGTAGTAGGTACAACATATTGGGTAGTATTGGTCAAGTGATCAGATATACTCAGTTATTTTATGCTTAAGGTTTTTTCTGAGCGTACGTAAATTTGAAGAGTAGTATTTTTAGTGACAGATTCAAAATAATTGTGGCAAAATCTGCAGAAGCCATGTATTTCAGTCGCTGGTCGGACAGACTTGTATTATTAGACCAGGTTAAAACAGTGAAAAGTATCTTGTAAAGTATATGTACAATTGTGAACTTGTGTATTCTGGATCCAACCCCCAAAAATGTATGTATTACTGTTAATAAGAGAAAGTTCTCTGACACATAACCACTGCTTTTTACATTAATAGAGAGTTTATTATATGTTACTAAATTTTAAATGTTGAAAACTTATGCTTAGAAGTCATTACAATTAATAATTGCACAATTTATACCCTACATGAATTAAGTTCTTTGGCGACACTTTTACTTGATAAACTCTTCCAGGCTTCTAGCCAGACAAAAATACTACGTTCCGAAATCGTATTATTCGTGAACATTCACTCAAACATCTAAAAACATATTTTTGTTTATGTATAGGGCCTACACGTTAACTACATATGAAGTTAAGTTACCGATGGTGAACTAGTGGCCGGTTTCACCAGCCTTCATCAAACCCACCATGATGGTTACTAAGCTGACAGTTCTTCATATGTTGGCAGGTCATTAAGTTTAATTATTTAATTAAGTTAATTTTTTAAGTGTAAGGTTGGGAACATTTTGCTTGGACACTGCTTGTTTACGGACACGGGTGATACGGATAGCGTTGTGACGTTAATCAGTGTATTCTCGTTTAAGGACAGAGGTTGGTAAAAACCAAATATGGATAAAAATGTCTATTTCGCCAGGTGTTACTAAATGAGCAGCAGAGAGGTTGAGACACGGTATGGACACATGTTTAATGGACACTCGTTCTAAGTGACAGTATCGTATGTTTTTCTTAATTTATGAGATGCCTATCAGTTGTAGGTTTGCAAATTTAGATATTGTACCTAAACGCCAGTACTAGAGCTATCGAAATTTGTTAGAGAATGGTTAGATTGTTAATCATTATATTTTAAACACAGTCCGTAAACTATGTCGGCCTACGTACATAGTATACGTAGAATGTACAAACCTTCGCAAGGTAAATATGGCGGGCAGAAGCAGCAAGCGAGGGTTGCAGTGTGCATGCCCAGGAACAGAGGAGCTGCTCCAGTCCCACACTGCAAGCAGAAGTGACGTCTCACTGTCAGCTGGGCGACAACCGACCAGTGAGCTCGATATACACACACTTGTCCTTGCCGCTACTGTTCTCTTGATTAGTAAGGACGCAGCCTACCTGCGTGTTACAGACTCACAAGAGATGGAGCTATAAGGGCGACATTGATGCACACATCAAGTAACGCTTCTCCACGAGTCAAACACTGTACTATTGTGAAATATTTCCATCAATTTCTTTTTAATATGGGACCTTAAGAGGAGTCTTCACAGGTTCTAAATTCCCACGTTTGACGTATGGGAACAGCGGATCAATAACAGCCAGAGTACCACGCTCAACGGGAAGCATATCGCCTCTATTCACAGCGCGTCCTACTAGCAAAAAAGGTTTTTCCATGTAGTTTCTTCCTACACGACTTTAAGCAGTGAACCAAAAATTTTATATTTTGAGAGTATGAAGTAAAGGTCAATGCATTCCTTTCGCTTTGCTCTTCATGAATACAGGTGATATTTTCGGAGTTACAGCAGTCTAAAAACAGGCAGCATATTAAAGGTGCAGAAAATAGTGTAGCAGACTGTCTGTCGAGAATGTTTGATGCTGAAGAATTTCAGGTTAGTGAGAGGGTAGGTTTGGATCCAGATTAAAATAAGGATATGGCAGAAGTTCCTGCCAAGCAAGAACAGGAGGTTGCAGAGAAGGATCCGGGACAGGATATTGAAGTAAATTTTGTAGAAAATTCCTCACAAGGACCTAAAATGGATGCCCGTTTTGGGGTTCTTCCTACTTTTCCGAAGCCTATATTGCTTTGCAGGAGCATCAGAAAGAAGGGATAAGTCAAGGTACTCTATCCTCGTTTGAACTTCATAAAGGTTTGTTGGGGTATGTAAACCAACATTGTTCTTCCAAAATTTTTGTTCTGACAGCATTGTGTCATTTGATTTTTAAATTTATCATCAATCTTATTTTGGGAGTCATCTGGGTCAAACTAAAACACTGTAAAAAATTAAGCACACATTCTGGTGGTCAAATATAAAGGAGGATGTGATTAAGTGGGTGTCATTCTGTAAGGACTGCCAAATGGCAAAACATAAGAAAATGCATGCAGCAGGTCAATATTCAGCCACTGCTGGCCAGTATCCTTGATAGCATGTCTATCTTGATGTCTTTGGACTTTCATCTAGGTAAAAATCAGGATATGCTTCTCTTTAGGTGGTTGTTGACAGCTTCTCTAAATTTGTATTTTTTTTTTCCTCTCAGAAGTATGAAATCATCAGAAATATGTAAGATTTTGGGAATTTGGCAATTTCCTGTGTTTGGTTCCCCAGTATATCTTGTAACTAATAATGCCACCTATTTTGTTTCAACTTAAATGAAAAATTTGGCTTTTTCATGGGGAGCAAAGTTAGTGGAAACCTCTCTGTATTACATGAAAATAGGGGCATCATTTAGGGCTACAGGGGGGGTCAAATGCCCCCCCCCTGGATTTAGAATTTTATATGTATAAATATATTTTTTGTATTTTTAAATGTAATTAATGTTAACTTAAGGACATAAAACTGAAGTTGTATTATTAAAGTATCTAATTTATACATGCTTAATTAATAAAAAAAGATGCAATAAGGTCATTGTCGCCAGAAAACAAAATCTTGCCCCCCCCCCCTGGAAAAACCTGAAATGACGGCCCTGCATGAAAACTAATCTTGTAGAAAGATGTAACAGAAATTTGAAAGCAGCTTTACAATATTTTCAGTTGGATACTGATAGGAATTGGGATGATAACTTGTATTCAAGCAGTTTTTAGTGTAAATGTTAAAATAGAAATTCTAATGTTTTTACAGTCTAATAGGGTCTCTTAGAACAAAGGGATGTGGAACAGGGTGAGTGAGTAAAAATATATCATACAAAAACTACCAAAACAATGTATAAGTCAGTAATACATTGGTTTTGAGAGGGTATTTTTAATAAGTTTCGAGTGGCTTTTTTGTTCCAGATCCCATACTTTAAACATAGGTGCACTTAGGCCTACACAAAATAATCAAAAGAAATAACTTTTTAAAGACACAGTCACGTCACTGAATTTAAGCCTATGGTTTCTTTCATCAATTCTGATGCATGCAGACTTAACTTGTTTCAAAAAACTCTCCATCACATTTTTTACAAACATTTCCAGCGAGCACAACCATATTTTTCGCCATTTCACTTTTCTGAAAACATCGTTATTAAAGAGTAAACCAACTTGATCAGAAAGTAGATAAACACACTACTTTGGTTATACCAACTCTTTTCTGCTTGTGTCGCAAAATTAATTGTGTCTTATTATGCTATAATTTACCTTGGTTTGCTTGTTTCATCATATTTATAGGGTTAACGTGACCCTTACCAGCATCCGCAACGGAAAAATCACGACAACACAATAGACAAAATGTTAACTATTTCTGACTGTAATATGCCCAGACGTCCATAAAAAAAAATATCATCTTCAACATCACAAGTTGCATCCATTCACTTAGCACAACTGTTTTTACTAGCAGCACAAATTTTGAATAAACATAAATAATGCGCACAAGATACTAGTCTATTGTCCAACACCACAAGATGCTTCTTTACTTAGTAGGCCTATTACTGCTAAACCTATTACAACGTGATTCACAAAATACAATACGTGAAACAAAGTCCAAGACCAAGGCATACACGACTGTGCCCAATAATAAAACCATGTAAACACAGCCAACAATAGTTACAACGTTGATAACACCATCTTGGGTGACAAATTAAATAATTTTACATTGGCTGATAAGCACCAATGACAATAGTGCAGGAAAACAAATCCTATAATTTTAACAGAAATTATTTGAATTACCAACGTTAGCAAGGTTGAAAATCAGGAGTCCCCTGCAAAAAGCGGAAGAGGTGAAAGGTCTGCCAAGTGTTGCCACTAACATGGGGAGGCCACAACCTTGGGAATTTATTTTGGGATGAGATTTTCTGTAATAATTATACTTCTTTAGGATGTCCACCCCTTGGAGTGAAAAGGCACAATGCTAAATTGATTAGGAGAAAATGACGGTTAGAAATTCAAACTCAGCTTGTATACTAGTGAGGTTTTTCGAGTGTCAGCAACGAAATAGCCAAGCCAGTAATGTTTCTGTGTGCTACATGGGTGCTCGAGGTTGGGATCCCATGCAAAACTTACTTTTTATTTTTTTTTAACTATTTATTTAATTGTGTTTTATAATTAAATAAATATATTATTTAATATTATTGACTACTTAAATAACAATAATGTTATTTTGTTAATGAAAAAGGCTTTAAATTTCAAATCATAATTAAATTATAGTAATCATCCTATTATTTAAAATACAATAAAACTAATAGTTACAATATATTTACATCTTAACTATTACTTACATTATTACCTCAGATACTACCAAACCTGTTTTGACAAACTGCACAGTATTCATGTACAGGCATCTATTTTTCTACTGAATAGGAATAATGCTCACATAGATTGATGGACCAACAGGAAAACAGATTTTGTTTACTGTACTGCTGAATACCTTTATTCAGCAATTTAACCAGTGTTATTATAGTACAGCCTCTGGGCCAACATGACAGGCAATTTCTGGACTTCACAAAGTTTGTAGTGTTCTGTGATGTATTGTTCTGAAAATATATTAAATGTAAAATAAATTGTTTGAATATTTTATAGTCAAAATATTTGTGAATAAAGTTGATGTAAGTAAACAACCAGTTGATAATGAAGTTGCTGAAGACTCTATACATAGTCAAAAGTAAAAGTTGAGATTAACAGACACAGTTGAGCAATTTCAAACCTTACTCAAAGAAAACCATTTGATCCTTTCCAAACGCTCGAGTTCTGTTTCTCATGAAGCTATGTTGATGGGTAAAGAAATTTATAACATTATTATTGACATGTTGGCTGAAAAAAGTATGATAATCGATGACAAGCTCATACATGCTAACAAGTATGTGAAGAAGTACTTTTTGAACCAGTTGAGGCCGATCACTCATATGATGAGTATAAGCCTGAAGAAAAAAGATAGAGTTAGAAAATAATATTTTGGATTGTAAAACAAAAGCTGTTAACACAGTGAAGAAACATCCTAAATGGACTTTAGAAACACTAAAGAAAAATGGATGTAGTAAAAAAAAAATATCTATATGGGAAGAAGACATGAAAAAAGGCAGAAATACATTTGATAAGTATGAAATTATTGACTCTTGGACATATGATAGTTTTGTAGAAACAAGAAACAAGACAAAATTATC
Organism: Medauroidea extradentata; assembly: GCA_003012365.1. Taxonomy (NCBI): domain Eukaryota; kingdom Metazoa; phylum Arthropoda; class Insecta; order Phasmatodea; family Phasmatidae; genus Medauroidea; species Medauroidea extradentata. Next base: position 22,690 of record PNEQ01043152.1, on the reverse strand, counting down.
AGCAAGTAACTACCATGAATTTACAGCAGTGGGCTTTATCTGTTGCTGCACAATTTAAAGATTTGGAATTAAAAGCTTCTGAAAGATGGGCCGAGAAAAAAAAAAAGAAAAGCATGAAATTCGTCAACGAAAAACAATGAAATACGTGTCACAAAAGGAAACAGCAACTATGGCAGAAATTTCAAAGTCTGCAGAAATTTTTGGATACAGACATTATAATTCATACCTAAATTTGACAAAAAGTTCGTCATTAATACTGAGCAAACAGGTAAAGTTGATAAAGAAGCCTCAAAATTATATTTGATTTTAACTGTTAATTTATTAGATTCATATAACTGATGCTACTTTCTTTTTCAGGGTGTCAATACCAATCTACTTTTAATAGTACTCTTGCAGAAAAAGGAAGCCATACAATATTTGTCAAGCGCGAGATATGAATAAAGTAATGCATTCATACACAGCACAATATGCTTTTACGTTATCTCGGCAACTATTGCCTCAAGTATTTGTATGTCTTCAATAACCAACCGGTAAATTTGGCTCAAGAGCTCAAAAATTAGTCATTGAAGATGCACAAAAATATAACAATGTTATAATAACATGTTCAAAATCTGGGAAGCTTACAACAGGATTATATATAGAATTTTTACAAGATTGTTTAAAGCCTTACGTGGGGAAAGAAATTTTTTTTCTCCTCATAGACTGTTGGGAAGGCCAAACAAAGCCTGAGATTATGATGAAATTTTCCAGGATGACAATAATCTGCCTACTTGTACGGTTAAAGTTATTCCTCCAAAGTGTATTCCTATTGTTCAGCTTTGTGTAGTTTATTTTTATAGACAGGTTAAAAATATCCTTAAACATTTACAAAATTCAGCGTACTTAATTGAACCGAATCAAGAAATAAATTGACGATAAGACTTTATTAAAATTCAATCATTTGATTTGCTTCTATCAATACTAAAAATTATTTTGTTTTAAATGTTTTTTTGATGATTATCATTCAGGCTCATGTTTGTAATAAAAATATACGTAAAATAAAATTAAGAATCATTACTTAAACATTTTACTTATTAATGAATATTATTATTATAACCATTAGTAATAGTGTATTTTAAATAATAGTGTATAAAATAATAATATGTTTATTTCGCAGTAATTTAAATTGTTTCTTTAATGAAATTATGATTTAAAATTTAAAGAGTCTCTTCATTAGCAAAATAACATTATTTTTACTTAAAAAATAACATTAAATAACTAATTTATTTAATTGTAAAAACAATTAAACAAATAATTTTAAAAATAAAAATGTATGTCGTGCACGGAATTAGAACCCTAAGCCCCCATGAGGTACACAGACATGTTACAGGCTGGGCAATTTCGGCGCTGGCACTCGAAAAACCTCACTAGTATATAAGCTGAGTTTGAATTTTTAAACATCACTTTCTCTGAATCGATTGAGCGCTGCGCGTTACCATTCCAAAGGATGACCCAAAGGAGTAAAATTATTACATGAAGTCTCATCCCAAAATGAATTCCCAAGGTCGTGCTCTCCCGTTCTGTGTTTCATCAGAAATATTTTTGGGATGTCCGTTGTTGCATCCTTTGTTAAAAATCACGGAGTCTTTCTTCATTTGTCTGAGAAATCATTTATCTAAACAATGTTATTGATGTTTCAAAGGAAATTAATATTAATTTAAAGAAGCATCATAACAGGTTATCAAGGAATTACAATGAATCAATAGGAGCAGTAACCTTTAAAGTTGGTGATAAATTTCTCCTGGAGTCTCATGTACTTAGCAAAAGGGCGGATGGAGTTAGTTCCAAGCTTACACCTTAGTATGTAGCAACTTTTTTTATTAGGAAATTTATTACTCCACTAACTGTATTATTAGAGGATTGAATAAACCAAGGTAAATAAAATAAGGCTCATATATCTCAATTTAAAGCATTTAAAGAAGATTAGTTTGACTCCCAGGAGTCCAAGTGTCATATCTTGTCTTGTTAGTGCCATATATTTTTGTCATAGCTAGTCATGCATTTTGTTTTGTATTGATATATATAACGTTTGTAATTAAAGATATTAAGATTTTACTCCTGAAAAAATAAGTTTTCTTACATGAATTAAATTCAACTGGTGTTATCCTACATGGAACAATGGTACAGTCTATGTCATAAAGATTAGAGATGTTAGGGAGTACCCAGGAATATGATTTCTTTGTGACCTGAGGAGGTGATCTAATAAATGGAACAAAAGTAATAACTGGCACTTTACTATTTTGAGCAAAGTGAATTTCTTCTCATAGGCTCCTGTTTGTTTTGTTCCAGCGGAGTCCCACTGGAGTGGAAGGGTTCAAGTGGATAAAGGAAACTGTTGCCTGATCACTAACAGTCATTCAATGTCCCAGGACGAGCTCTCTACCTGTGGCAGCTGGTGAGAGACATCTGTGTTTCGAGATTGGCTAACAGCATGCTGCTACGGCCCAGTCCATGGTGGATTATCGAGTAGATGTTATCTACTTTATGATGGAAGAATTCCTGGTTCTTCTCAGCATCGTGGTAATGGAATGAAGTTCCTGTTCAAAATGACAGATTGCTGTTGCAGACTGTAGACTGAAGAATCTGGTCACTGAGATTTTGTGCAAGTGGTTGGTGCTTTGGACAAACTAATTTAGCCCTTGAAGATTTGATTGATTTTACTCATGAAGAGCATTATGATTGATTTCACTCATGAAGTGCATTATCTTCAGTGTTTTTTTTTCTCCTCATGACTGGCCACCATGAGAAGAATTCTTTTGCCGAGGACATAAGCGTGTTTTCACCAAACTTGTATTTAAGGAGAGGAGAATGAGGCGATCTTGTCTCTTGTTTTGAACTTTGCTGCCAAGCAGACTTTGGTTAAATGGATGCATTATTAACTTACCTTAGTTGAAGACGTTGATGAAACTTCTATGTGTTGTTGCAGTTTTCACGCACGAAGGAACATAAACTGTGATCCTTCAAAATATGGCTAAACTGTGAAAATTGCCGTAAATTACATTGGCAATTTTACTGAAATTTCATGCCGACCAGCACAACCCTCTGCTACCGCGAAGCACGTTCAACAAAAACAAGAGAAGCCAGCACTGCTCCCATCTATGTCAGTGATGTCAGTTGCATCGTGATTGGGTTTTGGAAGTTACATGGGCTATCTATCTCTCGCCAAGAACTTTCTGACTTTATGTTTTAATGTGGTTGGCAGAACTTTCTATTGTAGATGGTGCCACCATAGTATAGTGGATGCTTGATACGCTCTTATAATGAAATGTAAAATATAATTGGACTGTCAGTTAATTTTATCCTATAAATATGCGTCCTTATGGTCTGATTGACACACTTGGATTTTTGGGTGTCATGATTTCATTTAGTGCCAAAGATTAGTATATGTTTGCTTCAAAACTACCTGTTATTATTGTATGTATTGATCCATGTAGGGTAGGAGTATTTGAGCTCTTGAAATGTTCTGCTATGATAACAGCATGTATCTAGGACTACAAAATCAATGCTGTTGTAGTATTTGGGGCATCACTAATTATGTCCAGTGTTTGTGAAATTTTCGCATGTATTCACTTGGCATACACATTTGTATGTAACTAATTTTTTCTTAATATATTCATATATTGCTATCTGATTTATAATAGTGCTAAGGTTATTTCTCTGCAGGACATTGAATGTAATTCTAAAAAATTAATTGTTCTTTGTTATAGAATTTAATGCACTTAGGTCTTATATAGATGATGGTTATTGTGGATGAAGCTGCTATCAAATTAGTTGCTTTTTTCCCTCTGTAATGCAAATATTTTTAGTCCCTTTAGGTATTTTCCTGAGGTAACTGTCATCACTATGAGGGGAACGGTGGTGACAGACTTTCAAGCACCATCCTTGGTGGTGTCCTGGCTGAAAAGGGATTTTTCAGGTATTTCCTTGGGGCACCACCAGGGGGCATTGCAAACTTATCTTCTAGTACAAGTGCGTCCATACCAAGGTTGCCTACCCAGAATGAAAGACCAAAGTAGGCCTACATATGTCACAAAAATAATGTTCACTTGTACTACAGTAAAACCTCGTTAATTCGAAGTGCTCGGGACTGACATTTTGTATTTCGAATTACATTACTTTAAATTATCAAATTTTAAAGTTCTTGTTTTTTTTTTTTTTTTTTTTTGCTAAGGTACAAAGCACCTTCGGTGTTTCTACACCCATTTTTATGGTAGTATTCGAGAACTGTTAAGTATTCGAATTGAAAAGGAGAGCAGTATAAAATAATTGGATAAAAAAAAGTTTGTTGCAGTTTTCTTGGTCATCATACGCTGCATTTTCCTTGGCGAGCACTATACTGCAAGTAGCGCGCATCATGCATACTAGGCTTTTGGCAACTATGCACTTCACTTTCCCTTCCCTGTTCCAGCGCTCAATGTCTGCCACGTGTTGCCTTTGCCACAGCATGTGATTGTTATTGCTGCCGTATTTGCCGGCATATAGGATGACCCCGCACATAAGACGAGTCATTGTTTTGAATGTACAAAATCTTGAAAAATATTTAATTACTAATTTTCAAATTCCCAGCAGAAAAAATATTTTTTTCCTTTGCCTGAAACAAATATTTTGTTTAAATATTTGTAATACATTTATTACAGTTTTATAAATATCATAGGAGGCACAGAAACCTATAAACATGGGCACTACTGCCCTCCGGGCGCGTAAGAGCCAAGGAAATGCACAGCGACGGCAAATCGTGGCATGCAACATCGTCAGTTCCCGGCTGCACGCCGCATGCCAACGCCGGGCTGCAGCAGCTGCTTGCAAATTCATCGCATTCCTGTATGCTGTTGTCACTAGCCAGCCAACACTAGACACATGAATGTATGGTGCCATACCAAGATTCTCATTTTCTCCACCCGGAAGTTTTGTGCTGGCAAGACCAGAGATTAGGGCAAGACAAAATATCTAGGCACGCAGTATCTAGAGTCTCGTTTTCTCCGCCTGAGAGTTTCGTGCTGACAATTCAAAGGATCTAGGTACCCAGTACCCAGATCCTCGTTTTATCCGCCCGAGAGCAATGTGCTGGTGCGACAAAGGATCTTGGCACGCGCTCCATATGTATCGATCGCCAAACGACGCTAGTTGCAACGCGAGGATAAAAAAATACCAGAAGGGGCACTTGTAAAACAAAAGTATTCTCTACGCTGGCAAATGCGGTAATTTTAAAATGCATGGTTTTGGATCTCTAACAAGCTGGATAATTTTACAGACGTCTTGAAGAATTTTTAGCCCAAAACGGTAAGTTTTACCACCTTGTATCCCAAAAAAAATTGTAAATATTTCACGCAGAGTCATGTTTACAAGCACAGAGTGATTTTCCAGTAGCTTTTCGAAGCAATATGAAACGTTTTGTCTGTGAAATTATTTCATAAAAAAAGAAACACACCCAAAATAGTAATTATGACCAACCCTCCTCCCGAATGAAAATTTGTAAACATGGTCATTGAGTCATTTCCGCAAGTGCAAAGTTATTTTTCCATTAGTTTTCCCAAAGAAAAATCAGACGTAGTGTTAGTTAAATATTATTTTAATCGATAAGATATTGAGAGATACACGGGGACAGGCTGTGCAGCTGACTAGACGGTTGTATGGCATCAGTGCAGTGCACAAAATGTGGCAATGTAGAACAGGAGGCAGCAGACACTGAGACCTTGACTGCTATCTGTTCTTTCTTCCCCCGAGTTGCCAGTTACACGACATCAGCCAAACACGGGAAACAAACATGTGTTTTTTTTTGCCTGCCATTCTGCTGGCCATATTCTCCTAGAAGCTACATTGTTGACTGGTGACTCATAGTTGAAAGAGGGAAGGGGTGAGGGAGGTAGAAGAGAACAAGGACTAGGAGACTCTTGCAGGGTGGCATCTGCTTGGTATGAGACTAGCTAGGTGAGGGAGGGAAGTGTAGAAGTTCTAAAAATAAACCAGCTCTGCCTATGAGTTGGGAGAGGGGGGGAGTTGATGAGCTACCTTCTTCCTCATCCCCTCCTACACTCATTCATTCCGCTTCTCCCTGGCCGCTGAAATACTTCACACTCGTAGCACATGCGCACGTGTCTTACCGTAACTGCATCTAGCTCACAGTGCAGGAGCCGGGAGGAAAGCACAAAATCACATGATTGTCATATCACACAACCCAGCCACAGGCTGTCACACGCTGTGTCATCCCTGCCTTCCATTCTTCTTTTCCTCTCTCTTTGCACGCATCACACACACACATTCGAACTCGAGTGCCGTGCAAAAGCAGACAGCAAGGAAGCCTCAAGGTCAGTGAGACACGGGTCTTGGCGGTAACAAAAACAAAGCCAGAGCTGTAAAATGCCTCACGACGCAGAATTATTCTTCGATTTTGCACACTTTACTGATTTCTCTATCGATACGACTTCGAATTAGTAGGACTTGATCCCTGTTTGGGCCAGAAAAAAGATTTTAATTTCAAATTAATCTAATTTTGGAATGTTCAAACTCCATAGCATGTAAAATCCTATCCTCATGCTCGGGACCGAGTGATGGCTTTGATTTATATAGTATTTCGAATTAACCGAGTTCGAACTAACGAGGTTTTACTGTAACATCTTTCATTATTTCTTAGCTACAAACAATCTAGTTGTATCTCAAAGCATTTTCTATAAAAAATTACACATTTCAAGCTAAAAAATGTTCACTTGCTTAACAAAAGGGGCTGTATAGATACCCAAATATTTTTAAAAACTTACCGTTGCAACACTTTTCCGTTGGTTTGCTCCTCCATGGGGCATGTCTACTGCAGTCACAAAAAATTTGAGTAACTGCTGCTTTTCTCTGTCCAACTGTGCATTTTTTGCAACATGTATTACTCCAGTCACTGCATCAACAGTAAATAGATTTGCATTTTCACCACCAAGTGAATAACGTACTGTTCCATAACCAGTTATATTATCATCTGCATCTTGATCAATTGCATTCACAGACAGAATCATTTGTGGATATTGTGCTGACTCCAAAATTCGTACATCATAACTCTGTAATAAAAAAAATTAACAATTCTCTATAAAAATATTATCACTTAAAATAATTTTAAAAAATAAAATAAATACATAAAAATGTACGTATGCAGACCATAAGAGTCAGGATAAAGTGTGTTAATTAACTTAACATAAATCAAAAAAGTATTTTTAATTTGTCCACGAATTGACTACATAAAAGTAATGATGATCTAAAATATCATCCAAAATTAATATCATTAAAAAAAAAAATAAAAACTACTTGATTTTGTAGCATAGCCTCTTCCCCATAGTCATTGTAGCTAACACTGGCTGCCCTAAACAAGCATATCCCAAGCTCTGTGTGTTATGTAACAACACTTGAAATAAAAACCCCAAATTACTTTTTGGGCATTACAAACAAAAGAGGAGGAGGTTTAGTTCTATATATTTATTAAAGTTGACAACTTTTGCAAACTTGTTGCATTACCACCACATTGTACACAATAATTATGACCCAAAATTGTATCATTAAGTTCTGGAAAACAGATTGCTGGTAGCTAAAAAAATTAGGATGGAGGGGACCAGACTCAGGAACCTTATGTCTTACTGTCCTCCTACACAGATTAAAAAGAAATTTTAAATTATTAAGGTTAAGAGTAGTAAAATGGTTGAAACAGCACGAGGGTGTGGCTGGTGCAGGTTATGTTGGCCCAGATTAAGTTTTTATAAGCTACAGAAATGATGATGGTCGAGTTTAAACTGCTGGAACCATGGATTATCCAAAACTACTTTTAGAGGACAAATAAGAACAAACAAGATACAATATAAATAAAATGAAAAAAAAATTATTCTAATAAACACAGAAAAAATTCAACAAAATTAAACGAAAAATAACCGAACAAACCTATTTACTTTACAGCTTAAATTAAAAAATCAATAATTATTACTTTGGAAAAACTATGAAAGACAACACAAACATCAAACAAATAAAACAAAAAAGGATGCAATAACAATGCATATGAAGAACAGCACTGGGATGACGATACAATATTTCAAACTCCTCCGATGGTCGAAAACTCGATTAAAGAATTAACACATGCGACAAGCTCAAAGAAAGCCACAATTCTTGTTCTTGCATAGTCATGAACCACATTTGTATGGAACTAGGCCTTGCAGCCTTCTGCATCATTTCTAGGTACTAGAAGTTACAAAAAAAGAAACACAGTGTCACTGAAACAAGGCAGAACTTGCGAAGAAGAGTAGCCTTGCTACCCCACACAAAGTTTTGCTCTCTGCTGATGAAATACTTCCTTTAGAAATGGACAGAACCTAAATTTTATTTGGGTCAACCAAGGTCCTAACACTATTCAATTTGTGCACTTGTGTGAGAGGGTGTTAAATTCTATGGGAAAGAGGGGAGGGGTCAGATGATCACATGGTACACCTTTTTGTAAGTAGGTTACGTGGAGATGAAGCCCAGTGGGCCAGTTAGTATGAAACATAATGAGCAAATTTTGCAGAAGCCAAAAAAGCATTTCTACAGAAATATTGGAGAATATGTGTTCAAGATGATTTCTTACAGTATAATATTTTTTGGTAAATATTGACTGCATAGTAAACCCATGGCTAGTTATGGGCAACTTACTGAGTAAATATTTGAATATTTTTCTCACGTAACACATTATTTACAGTGGTAATTTTAGAACTATATTTTGTAAAGTAGACCTAAGAATGTTTATGATGGAATCACCTTACAGGAGGCTACTGATAGGTATAATGAGAGAGAAAAGGGACTGAGAAAGAAAGAACATTAAAACAGAGACCAAGGTCAGGGAATTAATAACTATCGGAATGGGGATCGAGAATATCGGAACAGCGATAGAAATAGTTATCTCAACAGCAAGGAAAACAGGAGCGGTAGAGTACAGAGATATCACAGACAGGGTAGCAATAAGCAAGGGGGAAATGAACAGCAGTCAAACATCTAGAAAAGGGGGTATTTTACCTGGATGCATCCTCAACTAAAAAAAAGGGGGAAAAAATATCGTTGTGGGTTATTATACACTAATATTTTAATAGAATAAATTAAGTACATAGGTAACTATATGACACATGGACGGGCTCCCCCACCTTCCCCCAAGCTAACAACTTAAACCCAACTCCTATCCTAGCTGTCTCCAAACATTTTCTAATAAATCCAATCTGTTAAATATAAGGGTTTTCTCTTATTCTTCTGAATTTTTTTCTGTTTGGCATTCCAAACACACCCAACTCACATCTCATAACATTAAATCTATTTTTTAGTGAAATGAATTTAAGTATAGGTCATTCGGAATAAAGTGAGCACTAAAGATCTAACCTTCGAAAAAAATCACTAGCTGTTGCTGCATATAATTCAACATTGACAACAGTTACATTACTGCTTATACAGTTGGCAGTGAACTATCGCACGTAGTTCCGTGTATTTTATATTTAAATACAACATTACTGAAAGAACATCAAATAGAATCGACCTCTCCATATTTAATATACTTTAAAATATTTATTTATGATAATATTGACATACTTGCTGCCTGTATAATTTTACTCAAACAGCGCCAGTATAAGTGATTAATCCGAGCCGTTCAAATTCAACAGTCGTTAGTGAATGGCGTCTAGCGCTCCGTGTACTGACGTAGTTAATAATTTCACCGACAGGTGGCATTAGGTTTTCGTCACTTAGCTTCGAAGCGTTCAAAGATGGTACAAGAGGAGAGCGTTGTTATGTTTGTCAATTGTGCAATAAATATGGGTTTCTGATAAAACATAGTCAAAAGTATCAGAAATGACTGTTTCCTCATTGGTAATATGTAAGTTCTCATGTGTTACGATCGCCAACATAAGTATCTTGATTTAGAGACAGCAATTTTTTTTTCATACACTAAGAAAATACGTTGGTTTTGTTGAGTGTGTCATTGTTCATGGCAGTATAACTGAACGGAGTTTGAATTCTTAAATTGCGCGTGTCATTATGGCATGTTTTTTGTGTGGCGGTTTTGAGTTACAAATTTGATTTTAATGTGTAGGCCTATATATTTACGAGATACGTAACAGCAATAGTGAGGGTCGTATAAATTAGAGTCAATACACAGAAACCAGTATTAAAAGACGTTAACTCGCAGGTATTTATAACTAAGATTACTATTGGCTATACATTTTATTCAATACCAGTGTATTTAATGAGTAGATATTGTTGATAACATTTTCAGCCCAGTGTAATGTAGATGTAAACATGGTGCAAGCCTATGTAAGTTAAAGCACGTGGCAATGTTTACATTTACATTCTGCGGAAAGATATAAACTGGCAGAAAATAGAAATTAATCAGGGCTTTTTTGAGTGCTCACTTTATCCCGAATCACCTATAAATAACTATATCACACCTGAAAAACCACCTTATTACCCACATCACATCCCTTAGCTGTGCCAGAATGATTCCCAATAAATCCAATCAAATAAACTATAGCGGTTTTCTCTGAGTCTTTTGAAAACTTTTTGAATTCACATTCCAACCTAACCCCACTCAAACTTCCTATAGAATATAACATTTTTAATTAAATTAAAAAGTAACCAACACTATATGCCTAGATAGGCTTCCTTAGCATCCACACCATACCTAACATTCCAGTCACTGGCAGATGCCTCCCCTCATCATCACCAGCCTTTAATATTTTCCCTTCTTCCCAAGTCACCATATGCATGCTAATCACATGCTCATCACATGACACTCCTCGCCTCCATTACATGTCATCCTGTACCACCACCCCATCCTTGCTGAGTCAGCACATACATGTGTTGCAGTATGGTGCAATATTAACCTTTGTACTTCCCTCTCGCTCCCCAATCATAGGAGTCACCACATTCCTGAGACGTGACATCATATTGGTGTCACAAAATGGTGCAATTCTGTAGGCAAAGTTCATCCTCTTTCTCACTAACACATTTCCCACCACTACCCCTCCCAATTCCACTCCTCACTGATTCAGCACATACATGTTTTACAGTATGGTGCAATACTAACCTTTGGACTCTCTACTCCTTCCCTCCCACCTCCACCAAGACAGCACATTCCTAAGGTATGATGCCAGAATGGTATAACAATATAGCATCTCTCTGTGTATGTACCCAACCCCCTACCCACCCTCTATCATTTGTTCTCTTAACACTTTTCATACATCAGCATGTTACAAACTATGAATGATCAGTCTTCAGTAAACCACTAGCGCTAGTGTCACAGTGTTCTGACTTACCATTATTTCATTAACAACCAATGTATTATATTCCTAAACTGACATACACTTTTGTTTCCATATGCATATGTTGGTATATCACTATGCAGACATATTTCTATATATTAGTATTCATATGATAATATATGTCTTATTAACATACACTTGCATAATTCTATGGATTGAAATTTATTGAAATTTCTGATGAAAAAAACATTTCTCGGGTTTCTTTAAATGTGGTCCAAGGTCAAGACTGAATGTGATGTCATTAAATATGGGGGTTGTGACGTCATCCAAGAGGGTCATTAGTCATGACTGTATGAAAAAAAAATTGAAGTAACTGGGCTGAAGCCAACTACATCTGCACTGCTGAACTCGATGTAAAAGGTCTATAAGTGTCCGACTGTCTGATGTCAAATAATTATTTGATACTTGCAAGACAACCTTCACCTATCTCCCGTGATGAACACTTCTTCAGTACAACTGTCTAGCTGTTTGAATGTCTATACAGACATTGTATCAGCATGACTACAGCAGGGAGAAGGCATACTCGACTGCCTGACATGAACAGTGTGTTTCAGATATGTGTTATAGCAGCCTAGAAGGTACCTTACACTGGTAAATGTAATATTATATGTTGCGAGGTTACTCATACAATAAATATAAATGTTATATTGCACTGCTGATGGTTAATAAGACGTAATGTGGGTTGCTCCACCGATGCCTTTGCATATTTATGGTAACTATCATAAATAGATTATGGTTACAGCTGTTGCAACAAAAGCTGTATTGCTGACAAGTTTCCAACATGATACGTGATATGTGTGGCATGGATTTCGTCAACGGGGCTATTACGGTATGTTGGATACAAGGGTTACCACTGTAGTATTGTTACATAATGATCACCTCCGCAATGAATACAAAAAAGTGAATGATATATCTGTACAGAAAGGGTTTATTTCTCATAAGTAAAAATATTGCAAGTACTGAGAAAACTGGTTCCTCAAGTGTGTGACCTTAGCAGATATATAGGTAATAATGTTATGTTTTTAGCATTACTTACAAAGATTACCTGGTTAATTTACTTATATTTTGTGCTGAATTGTCACTTCAGTACGGTTATTTAGATGGTGGGAATGTGTACCTAATGTTATACTTTGGATGAGAAGGACAAAGGAAAGTTTTATTATTGCTTGAATATATTCAGTGCCACTGGGTTAATAAGTACTACAGATATACAAGTTTAGATGGGATATTGTTATGAATGGATGATTTAATAAAATCAAAATCTTTGTTTTCTATGACTAATATGATGGAATATAATGTGCAAGTTTCTATAAAGTTTAAACATACACTTGTATTTTTTTATGGTTGATTGATTCTCGGAAGGAATGGTATGTGTGTGACATTGACTATGTCTACAGGCACGAATACATACACTTTTTTACAGATTGGCAGTATATAGACTGATCAGGCCTTCTGAATATGTGATATGTATGCTATAGTATTATGATGACTGATGGGGGGCTGTCTAACATCTCTGACTGATTTAGTATTAGTAACCAAAAAAAAAAATGGAGCTGTAATGGTTCCCCAAAGAAACTTGCTCTATGGTGAGGACCGGGTAATTATAATGTGTAGTATTAATATAAAAAAGGTAATTCACATATTTGGTGAAAACCGACTACAAAAATTCAGGAAAAAATTTATCCATCTTCAAGGTATTTATGTAACTTCGTTCATTACTAGTGATTGGTATAGTTTGTCATAAGTCTTGATGGGTAATTCAATTTAGTTTGTCTGTACGATGGAATGGTGTTGAACTTATGGTCTCTCTTATATGTGCCAGAACAGTATACTTTTTTTCTGGTTCATGAGGTACATGATACTGATTGCTTGTTGGAATATTAATATAATAGTTTGTATGTTGTAGGAAGGCCTGAGGGTTAACACTTTGAGTACCATGTCACAGTATAGCTCGGGTTACATAAAAGTACCAGTCCGACCAAGCCCGAGTTTACCTCAGGGTCACTTTTATATTGTTTTTAATGCTTCCGAACGTCTGTATCTTGGGTTTGGTCACTTGGATATCTCTACTATATGTTTTAATAGTGCACTGCGGCCTGGTGGTGTACAGAGACAGAGATACTATACCTGTTTGTTTCAACGTCTGCCAAAAGAATGCACGCACAGCTATTTTTCCGCAATGTACCATTGTTGTCATCTCCAAGTCATGCTACGTGTTTATTTCAACGCCTGCCGAAAGAAAGCACGCGCGGTAATTTTGCAGCAACATACCCGTGTTGTCATCACAAAGCCGTGCACTGTTTTTTTCCTTCGCCAAATTTACTTTACATATGTAATGCAAATTACCGAATCCCTGCTGCAAAATGAAAGTGGAACGAGTGACATTCCAAATGAAAACTTTATTGACTCCGGCTCAGAAGGGGAAGCAGATGACTCAGATTTAGATCCAGATTATTTACCGCCTAGAACAGGTAAATAAACTAAATTATCATTGACATAATCAGGGTAAAATTGTGTAGGCTGATTGATGTAAACAAAGTTTTATTTTCCACTTTTCTGTCTGTTTTTTTTCTTCTAAGTTTTTCCTGTGTTTCATATACTTAATAAAATATTTTATTTTATTTTTTATAGATGCAGATTCGGAGTCTGGGTAAACAGATGACAAAATGTCTGAATCGGAAAGTGAAACACGTTCGGGTGAGTCTGATCCATTTCCGTCTGCAAAAAAAGTAAAAAGTTGAATGATAACCAAAGTAGTCCCGATATTGGCTGGGCACATGGTGATACACAACCGCAACTTCCCGTTTTTGAAGAATGCACAGGAGTGACTGCAAATATTGACAGTTCCTCTACACCATTTGATTGCTTTGCACTTTTCCTTCCAGAAACCATGATAAAATACAAGAAAACTGAAACCAATAGGTACGCTGCTTCTGTCGTAGATAAACTGAGAAGAACAAAAGAACTGAAACCCAATAGTTTGCTGTCTAAATGGAAACCAGTGAAGTTACATGAAATTTATCATTTTTTTGCTATTGTGTTTCACATGTGCCTGGTAAAAAAATGTGATCTCAAGCAGTATTGGTCAACAAACGATTTTCTATCTACTCTATTTCCAGCATCTGTAATGAGCAAAAACAGTTTTTTTCTGTATCCCATCAAATTTCCATCTGAATGACAATACATATGTACAAAGAGGGCACCCTAATCACGATCCGTTGCACAAAATTAGAATATTCTTTAACCATCTTGCGAACACATTTTCAAAATCATTCGCTCCTTATTGTAACCTAACAATAGATGAAGGCATGTGTGGTTTTCATGGCCGGATACAGTTTCGTGTTTACATGAAAAACAAGCCACAAAAATAAGGTATGAAATTGTACATTATATGTGATTCGTCAACAGGCTATGTACTGAAAATGGAGGTATATTGCGGGAAAGGTCATGAGGATAATAGTGTTCTGTCTCTTGTGCAAAGACTTATATCAGATTATTTGAACAAAGGTCATGTGGTTTATATAGACCGGTTTTACAGTTCTCCAGCAGTCTTTGACTTCTTGTAAGGTAGAAAAACTTTGGCTGTAGGAACTTGTATGCCTAACAGGAAACAACTACCGAAAGACGTTGTAAAATCAAAAATAAAGAGAGACGAATTGGTATACATGCAGCGCGAGCATTTATTGTGCTTGAAGTGGAAAGATACCAGAGATGTTTTGACCCTGACTACTCTACATAAGGCCACAGCTTCTGAAGTTTATGTAAAGTCAAAGAATGGGAATACACGGAAAATGAAACCTGACGTTATCTTGGACTACAACATCCACAAAACAAATAAAATGGTGGAAGAAGTTGTTTTTCCACATGCTTTTGATGGCAGTAACAAATGCGTTTGTCATCTACAGGGAAACGAGAAATGTGCAGGAGAAGAAAAATTGTCATCTTGCTACATTTTTACGGGAAATCGGTGAAACTTTCGCAGCTAAAGGGATCAGAACAGCTCAAAGCGAAGTTGGCCTACAACTTACAACAAACAGACTTACTGGAAGACATTTCCCTGAAAAAATTCCAGCCACAGACAAGAAGGTGAATCCAACACGGGTTTGCAAAGTATGCTCTGAAAAAACCAAAGCATCTACTGGCAAGTCTGGAAGAAAGGAAACAACTTGGTGTTGTCCTACTTGTCAGGTTTCTTTGTGTTTGCCCGAATGCTTCCGTGACTATCACACAAAAACTAAATATGTATAATGATGAATTTTGGTATACACTTTTCACTAACAAGTCTTACTTATAAATACAGCTTGTAATATTTCCATTTGTAGATAAAATATCTAATAACATGTACAGGTAAGCAAAACAATTGTTTCATAATTGGGAAATTAGGGAATTCAATTTGAAACCAAAATATTCTCCAGCAAAACTGAAAGAAGGGAAAATTCTTGCTAGTATCATATTAATCAAGTGTATCTGTCTGTGTATACCATGATATTTCTGTGACTTTTACTCATAAGCATATATATATATATATATATATATATGTGTGTGTGTGTGTGTGTGTGTGTGTACAATGTATTTCTTTTATGATGTAGACAATGTATTTTTTATTTTATATGTAAATAACTTGTTCAACTTGTCAGAAGTCTTAGTTTTTGCCAGTGTATTTCTGTGAATTATACTCTAAGTCATGATGTGTCTTTTTTTTCCTTCAAAATAAGTTGCTTCTTTTCTATTTAATGCACCAATAAAAGGTGAAATAACTTGTACAACCAAACTGAAGCAACTGTATTAGTGGCCTAATTGTCAGGGATCTATGCCTTTGTAAATATACTTTAATTATGTTCTTCCAAAAACTTTAATTTTAGCATCAGAATCTAGGCTTTTTTATTTTATACTTAAATAAAAAATAACTGGTATTGCCAACTGAAATAGTGGCAGTTGTGTTCTGCCCTAGGAGGGTTTCTCTGTTTACCAGAATGCTTCCATGAGTTTCCATCGAAGGCCTATTTTTTCAGGCCAGCATTTATTTTGTCTTTTTTTTTTATAAATAAATTAAGTTTGTAACAAATAAATAAATTGATTCTAGCATATTATAGCTCTTCTTGTCAACAGACTTAACTTTAGCCAAAATACATGAACTATTGTTACTCTAGGCAAAATTAGCATGTTTTTGTTCAATTTATATTATATATATATATATATATATATATCAGCTTTCAATATTATTTGTAAGGCCAAAACTTGTACAGATAAAGTGAACTGAAGAGAAGCTCATCTTGTCGCAAGTGTCGCATTGCCATACTGTGTACATGTCTTATTCACATGCTAGATTTTATTTTTATATTTTACATATATATGTTATAGTTTATGTAATATGTACATTATCACTTGTGGTGGGATTGCTACCCGCCTCGCACCTTTCCCGTGCCGTCGGTCCGATTGAGTCCTCCAGTGTGATAGAAGTGGGTTTGTCCCGCCCGGTGGTCGGCTTGCAACGACCAGGCGGTTTGATTGTGGCGCCAGTTCCTCGGGCTCCTTCGTTCGTTGGTCGGGCGCGCTCGGCACTCCTCGGCTGGGCCTTCCCTCCCTTCCCCTCCTACCGTGGTTTGGGAGTGGTGGCCAGCCGGGAGGAGCTCTTCTCTCTTGCACCTGCCTTCGCCCGGGCTAGTCGTGTATTGGTTTTCGCCGACTTCGCTCGATGCCCCGACGGCCCGACTAGGTGAGTTCTCGTGTTTTGGTGTTTTTTTTTTAACGGAGTCGCAGGCAAGGCACCGTCGTGTGTCCGGTCGGAAAGTTGCTTGGTCCCCTTATTGGTTTAGTTTGCGAGTTCTTTCCATTTTTGTCGCGTTGGGCCGTCAGTGCGTCAAACGGAGTGTCGCGTGTATTTTGTCAAGCATTCAGAGAGAGAAGTTTATGAATGTAATGTCGTTTGCACTGCTTGAGATTTTGTGTAATTCCAACCTTGTGATTCTAATGTATTTGAATTTTGCCGGTAATAAATGCCAGTATTAACCATAAATCGTCTGTTGTCGAGTACATTCTTTGTCAGCCCTTGTTCGCAGTGTTCAACTCTCGGGGCATATGTTTTCCCGCCTTAGTATTTTTTGTCAATTTAGGGACGGGAACAAGCTTCCTTGGTCGAGTAAAGGACCAAAATAAAGCTGCGCGACTCTGCTCGGGAATTCTTTCCCCAAGACGAGTTGACGTGGGTTTTAGTTGTTAGCAGGTTTTGTAGTGTTAACTTTGAACATTGGTTGTCAGGAATGTCGCGCATGAGTGTCGATTTTCTTCTTCGGTATGGGTACTTAGAGTTGCGTAATTATTTGCGCGAGGCAGGATTCATGTTAGAGGACCATGAAAATGTCACCGCTTTGCGAACAAAGGTGTTGGAGTACGTACATAAGTTACTCACTGCGGCGGGCGTCAGCAGCGACGACATTTCCTTTGTAGAAACGTTAAATGGGGCGGCGACAAACGGGCCGGTTACGGCCGTACAAACTGTTTTGATTAATCGGTTGAACGGAGTGCCGATACTGCGGGTCGTTGAACCCAACATTGTGTTGCCTTTTTTGGTCAAAGTAGACAATATATTCTTAAGTGAACGCCTGTTGAGGAAAGGTTATTCCTGACCTGTTTGTCTGGGCGAGTGGAAGGGCACGTGGCTTTTTTGTTGAATGACGTTATGACGCGTACCGGGCGGTATGCTTATTTCAAAGGTTGTTTGCTTACTCATGCGGGGCCTCCTAAGGTGTGGTCTCAGATGAAATGTGATTTTGTTGACAGATATCAGCGACCGTGCGAATCTGTCACGCATTTTGTCGAGAAATAAGGTCATTTTCGTTGGCCATGAACCTTTCCTGGAGAGAAGAGAAAATGGTGGGTTCTATTTTAGATCACTTGAGTCCCGAAGCGTGCCGACATCGCTTCGTCAATGCTAGGCCGCGCACGTTTGAGGAGCTGCGTGTCCTTGGGCTCGCGATCGAACAGGAAATCCAATGTGAGCGAGATTACCATCGCTCCGTGACGCCGCCTTCTATTAAGGGGCCCGCCTACTTGCGGAACGGCGGTGTTAATTCGAGACCGCCTAAGGCGTCACCCGTTTCTCTGTTGGGAGCGATTGATCCCGTGCCTGGCTCAAGTTTGAATCGAGGCCCGGATGCTTTATCGACGCCGTTATTTTCTGTTCCGCCTGCGGAAGATGCGCAGACGTGTGGAAATCGCGAGCAGTGTAGTAACTGTGCCAAGTTTGGCCATAGTCGCCTGACTTGTCGCTCACCTAGAGTGGAAAGGGATGCGCGGATTTGTTTTAAATGTCTGCGTCCCGGACATTTACGTTTTTCCTGCCCGGGAAACTAGGCGATACTCCTCTTGTGCGTTTGAAGGGGAGTAGTAGAATTAATTGGGAAGTACACTTAGACTGTTTCGTGAAAGTATCTTGTCACGGCTAACTGCGGGCGGCGCTCGTTGACACAGGGGCATCGCACTCATTTGTGCGGGAAACTTTTTTGAATAAATTGATCAACGAGGATCCTGCAATCAAGCGCAAAATCTCCGATGCTCATACCATGTCGTTTCATGTGGCAAATGGTGGGGTTGTCCGATGCACCCGATCCGTCCGACTTCATGTAAAATAGGGGCAATTTTCGTGGAGTTTCCAATTTTGGATATTTAGTGTTTTGGTTGCCGATTTAATTCTCGGGGTGAATATTCTGAGTCATGTACGCGCCTCGGTAGATCTTGATTCGAGGGTGCTTAGGTTTGGGTTTGCGCCCGATGTGGTATACCCGATGATTTCCATGGTTGGTAGGGTAAGTCGCCTGCAGGGGCAAATTGCAACCGTCAATACTGCTGATCGCTTGGTCATTGAAGGGTTGTAGAGTGAATTTCCGGATGTTATTGGATGTTGTAATGTTATGCCGTATCGGGTTGGGTTGCGGGACGACGTGCCCGTTAGAGAACGCAGTTATGTTTATGACCCGCCTAAGTTGCAAATTATGCATTCCATAATTCATAAATTGTTGAAAGATGGGGTAATTTCTCCCTCAATATCGGACTACTCATGTCCCGCGTTTTTGGTTATAAAGGGTAGTGGGCAGGGCTACCGACTTGTGACCAATATGAATGCTGTAAATAAAAAGATCAATTTGGACCCTTTCCCCGCGCTCACAGTGGACGACGCACTTCAGCATTTGGGGAAGGCTTCAGTGTTCTCCGTTATTGATCTAAATGCGAGTTTTCATCAATGTTTGTTGCACCCTGAATCACGTAAATATACGGTGTTTTCGACTCAATGGGCGCAATTTGAATTTAATAGAATTCCTATGGGTGCATGTTTTGGAACACAAGCGCTGTCCAGAGTGTAGGATCATGTTTTATCAGATCTAAAATCCCGTTTTGTCTACCATTATATAGACGATATTATTGTCTATAGTGAAACATTTGACGAACACATGGATCATTTGAAACAAGTATTGATGCATCTGTGAGCTGCTGGGTTTTCGGTAAATCCGTCCAAGGTTACGTGGGCCTCCTCTTCGGTGAAATTTTTGGGATATGTAGTGTCGGCCGGGAGGTTAGTGTGGGACCCTGGGCGGGTCAGTTCGATTGTGCACTTCCCCAGGCCTATCACTGTGAAGGGTGTGTCCCGGTTCATCGGCCTGTTAGGGTATTAATCTCGGTTTATCCCCCATTTTTCTGAGTTAGCAGCCCCTCTTAATATGCTGCGGCGGAAGACCGTACCTTTTGTGTGGGGCTCTGTACAGGAGCGAAGTTTCCAGAAACTAAAAGATAGTTTGGCGGCTGCTCCTTCTCTTTATTTACCTAATTTTGATCTGTGTTTCGTGTTACATGTGGATGCCTCTAGTGTCGCGTTAGGGGCAACACTAGGTCAGTTGCGCGACGGTGTGGTTGTACCGGTCGGCTTTGCCAGTTGAGCTCTGACAGAGTCAGAGCGCAGGTTAAGTGCGTTTGAGAAGGAGGTTCTAGTTTGTGTTTGGGGCACCTCCAAGTTCGAGTGTTTTCTCACCGCTGCCGAATTTGACCTTTGCACCGACAATCAGGCCGTGTCCTGGTTGTTGAGTCATTCTAATGATTTTGGCAAGCTCGGGCAGTGGGCTTTTCGTCTGTTGCGTTTTCGTTTTGTGGTTCAACATGTGTCCGGTGCGAGCAATGTCGCAGCGGACGCGCTGTTGCGGATGTATTGCCCGGAGGACTACGAGTGTGAGCCCAAAGAATTGTCAGCCTTATGCTCTACGTTTACCACGCACAGTTCATTTTATGTGAGATTGCATGACGCCCAAGACGGTGACCTCGATTGTCAGGAAATTTTTGCCAGCCTTAATCGCAGTGCTGCCGTTCCTTTTCAGGTAAAAGACGGATTGTTATTTTTTGTGGGGAAAAACAGTACAGCTAACCATTTGTTTGTGCCCAGTGTATCCCATGCTGAGCTCATGGCTTATTATCACGCCTCGCCCTTTGGGGGTCATCTGGGGCTTGAAGGCACACGACATAAAATCCGGCCTCGATTTTACTGGCCTCAGATGGATCGAGATGTACGGTGGTATGTTCGGCATTGTGAACTGTGTCTCAAGGTGAAATCCGCTAAGAATGCCAATGTTAGGCTCTATGCCGCGGATGAGGTCACCTTTGCTTGGGAGACCTTACACTGCGATGTGTTTGGTCCCTCGGTTAGGTCTGCGAAGGGTAATATGTACATTCTGGTCATGATGGACATCTTCACAAAATTTGTTTTGTTGCTGGGAATCAGGGATGTTAAAAGCGTCACGATAGTGCTGGCTTTGACCGATAGGGTTTGGGGTTCCTTTGGACCTTCGGTCAACTTTGCTACCGACAACGCCTCATATTTTTGCTCAGCTCAGTTTAAAGATATGTGTTTTAGATGGTCTCTGAATCACTTTACCAGTAGCTCTTATTATCCGTGTGGCAACCAGGTGGAGCGATTCAATCGCAACCTGAAGGCGACGTTGTCGGCCTTGCATCATGATCTGCAGCGTGAGTGGAACATTGATTTGGATCTCGTGAATATGGGATTCAACTCGGCGGCCCACTCTGCCACTAAAGTTTCTCCCGCCAGAGCCTTATTGGGGCGTGATTTGATTCACCCCTTGTTGAATGTTTGGGGTATCCCCTCGCCTTCTCTCCCAACGTCAGGGGCCCAGCTAGAGTTATTGGCACATCAGGTGAGAGGCCATTTGGCCGAGGCCCGGGAAACCTTGCGGGAGAGGGTAAATGCTCAGAGGGTTGCTGGTGATTACCAAGCGGGACAATTGGTTTTTTGACGAAATTTTCAGCTGCCGTCTAAAGTTAATGAGCTGGGTAGTAAGCTGCTGTTGCGGTACATTGGCCCGTTCCGTGTATTGAGGCTTTTGGGGCCCAATACCATTCTTTTGGGGGACCCTGACTCCGGTCGTGTCGTGCGAAAAGCGCATATTTCGCACCTGAAACATGCTCTGGATCCGGAAGGAGATTAATGTGTGGAGTTCAGAGTTCTGTTTCAGGAGTGGAGATTGTTTCTTTGAGGTAGCAACAGGGTTCTACTTTCGGCCGGCTCTGCTCCGTTACCCCGAACCTTATTGCAGAGCGCAAGAGTCGTTGTGTTGTGTGTTTTTTGTTTCTTGACGTTTCAATGTTGTGTGTGTAGGCGGCCGCGTGTGTGTATATTTGTATTTTTTTTTGTGGTCTATGTGATTAGTACTGTCTATGTGTTTTGTGTTGGTTTGCATATTTAGTGAGTGGGGGGTAGTGGTTTTGAGTACTAACCCGACACCAGACGACCCGACCTGAGACAGATGACAGGGTGCACCCGAGTTGAGAATGTGGTACACTCCGGATGTGAGTGTAAAACAACCTGGTTTTTTTGTGTTTTGTATTTATTAAGTCAGCTGATTTTTATGTATATTTAATATTTATATGTGTATGTAATTAATTCTATAGGTGAACTAATAAGATTTTGTACCTATTACGGGTAAACGGGTATTTAATGTATCAGGGATTTGTTGTTATGGTTCAATTTTGTATGAACCCACCCTCTGCTAAGGTACAAGATGTGAGGTTTTAGTGTGTACACTGCTCCCTCGCTTATCCGAACTAGTCGGGGGACGAACCGGTTCGGTTTTCTGAATTGTTCGAATAAAACAGTAATTTTTTTGTTTATAAATAAATTAGGTATGTTTGTATTAAAGCAACACTCATGTACTATAAGAAACGTGGTGAACATATATACACAAACTGTTCATTGAGTTTTATTTTACA
Source organism: Medauroidea extradentata (assembly GCA_003012365.1). NCBI lineage: Eukaryota > Metazoa > Arthropoda > Insecta > Phasmatodea > Phasmatidae > Medauroidea > Medauroidea extradentata. The sequence goes on along the minus strand of PNEQ01043152.1, from coordinate 86 downwards.
CTTTATGTAGATAATACTGAAAAATTAAAAGTAGTACAATATTTAAACGTACCCAAGAATCTCGGCGTAACTCCGCGCTAAAGTCA
>PNEQ01043151.1:77467-102855 GCA_003012365.1 Medauroidea extradentata | reverse complement strand
TAGTAATATAACCGATTGCATTAAACTTCAAGCTGATATTGACTTAGTCCGTAAGTGGTGCAAGAATAATAGTATGAATCTAAATTATGATAAAACTATCTGTATTACATTTACGCGTAAAACTAACCCTATAAAGTTTGACTATTTAGTAAATAATTGCAAAATTAAACGTAATGATAATGTACATGATCTTGGAATACTATTAGATAGTAAACTTTATTTTCATTCACATGTTGATAATTTAATCTCCAATGCTCATCGTACACTAAGGTTAATAAAATTCCTGACCTATAATGCTTCTTCTCCGGATTCCTTAATTAGCCTTTACTATGCTTTGATTAGATCCAAGCTAGAATACTGCTCTGTTATTTGGAATAGCATTACCATCACGGACTCGAATCGTATTGAGTCAGTACAATACAAATTATTTAAAACTATTTACACGAGATTCTCTCAACCGTTAATGCCTTTTAGTTATGAGGATATACTTACTGATTTTAAGACAACCACTTTACATGCTCGTAGGATAGTTAATGATGCACTATTTTTTATTAACTCCTTTCTATATTATTTTGATTGTCAAACTATTATAAACAATACAGGTTTAAAGGTGCCTAACCGTATTAGTAGAAACTTTAATCTTTTATACGCATTATCTAAAAATAAAAACTTAATTAACAGATGTATATTCAATTTTAATGATATTTGTAAATTTGATCCTTTTAAGGAAAGAAAAATTGTATTCTGGGACATTAAATAAGGTTGTTTAAGTGTCTCATTTCTGTTTGTCTCTTTTTTAAATGTTTTGCTGCTTTTTGTCCTGTCAGTGTGTGTTGTAAGTGTCTAGTCCTTTGTTTTGTATGTCTGTATTCTTTTGTATGTCCTTTGTTATTTGTTTATCCTGTGTTTCTGTATTTGTATTTGTTATTTGTTTAGTGTCATCCTGTTATTGGTCGCAAGACTGTAGGATGGCACTTTAAACATAATAAATTAATAAATAAATAAATAAAAATAAATTATTAGTATTGTTATTATTATTATTATTATTATTATTATTATTATTATTATTATTATTATTATTATTATTATTATTATTATTAAGAAAGTAATTTTCAGAGCTGTTCTTATTTTGTTTCAAACTACTTTTTGTTGTAATAAATGTCTCTGAGTAGACAACATGGACATTTGTAACATAATCAGACTTGCATTGCCGAATTTTCAGTAATTGAAGTCAAAAGCCAATATTAGTTGTTTACTTATTAATGATGTTTTTTTTCTAATAAAAGATAAGGGTTCAATTAAACGCAGTTTCAACAAGGGAATAAGTTCTCTCTTTTATAATTCCTTTCCTTCTTAAATAATATTAATACTGTTATAGTTTTATTATTTTTTTCGTAAGCTACTTAAGCTTTTAGTTGCTATTGAAATTTTAGGCTGGCTCCTCTAAGTTCTTTCTCTATTATACCAACATTTCCGCTTAGAAATTAACTTATAGTTGTAATGTGTTTTTTTTTTTTACATTGCAGCTTTTAAACTCGCCACAGGAACCTAGATCCTTGTTTCCAGCTCTACGCAAGTTGAAGGTTATTGTACGAGCCTGTTCTGGCTTGGTTTACCCCCCCCCCCTGTTAAAAAAAATTAGTTTTTTTTGTTTTTGTGTTCTATTCTTGACGTTTGTGCCCACCTAGGGCTACCTTCTTATAGTAATTAGCCATGAGTTTCGGAGGTACGTCCACTGAGGGGCACTGAGGAGGCATTCCCTGTCTTGTTCTTTTCATTTTACTTCCTTTCTTATTTACACTTGTAGCTATATATACAGGGTGTAAGGAAATTAATAGCCCAAACTCCGGGAGGTGATTCCTCATGAAAAATTAAGTCAACATTATATAGGACCTTTTAAAAAAAAAGTGAATATTAAGGGTGGAATAAGCCCTTGAAAATAGAGTTTGAAAATTTTTTTTGTCAAAAATTAAAAAAACTGTTAGGAGTTAAATTACGATACTTTGAGTAATGCTACGTATTATTGAGATCTTAAACGTGTAAAAGTTTCAGCCTTCTAATCGTCCCCTTTTATGAAAATAATAGGGGTTACCTCCCTTATATCACATAAAATTACGTTGGCGTTACGGTTTGTGAACATTACATGTCTTATTGGGCTGTACACCATAAGGAATAATAAAGTTCCTCTTGTCACAAATGCCTAAAATGTACTGTTTACCAGAAAATGAACACAGTTGTTCTGTGCCTGGTATGTAGGCAAAATGTGCTACATCCGATAAAAAAATGGGTTTGTACCATGCTCTCAGGAAAATACAACCCGTGATGCAGTTGTTGAAGCACGTCGCCAAATGCAGTTACATAAGTATAAAAACAAAAACATGCCTATGCGCGACTCAGTTAATTTGGCAACAACTGTTGTTTAGCAAAATGTATCGAATGTGATTATTTTTAAGACCCGCATCCGCGAACGCCTATTTCGCTAAAAAATAAATAACATCGTATCGGGGATGCACCCCAGGAGTGGGGATAACTCCAAACTGGTTGGTGGCATTCTGATTTTGGGCCTGTACGCTGTCATCATCTTTGCATTATGACAATGGAATGAGACCGTACGAGGGAGCGTTGCCGGAATAAAAGGGTGGGGAAACGGGAGTTTTCTGAGAAATCCTGCCGACCAACGACATCGTCCAACACGATTCCCACTTGCGAAAAACTGGGGTTGTCATCCTCAATGGTGTCATGTACCGGATATGTCTCGAGAATACGCTACTTAAACTGCTAGACAATGCACCACTGGTGGTCCGACAGAACTTGTGGTTGTAGTTGAATGGTGCGCCGCCTCAATTCTCTTGTATTAAGCGAAACTTCTTAATTGCAACATTTTGATACAGATGTATTGACCGCGGTGGACCTATTGCATGGCCACCCGATGCCCTGATCTAAATTCTCTGGACTTCTTTTTGTGGGGGTACATGTAAAGTGCTGTGTATCAGACCACAATTGTGGACAAGGAGGACTTGGTAGCAGGACTCGCAACTGTAGCAGGCAATGTGCGAGATTTCCCAGATATCTTTGAACATGTGCATGAGTCGCTACTGCGTAAAGTTGAGACTGTGCTGCATATGTGGAGGAGGTCATATAAATCACATCCTGTGATTTAGGTAATCTGTTATAGCAGGTTCCATTTTCACTGGGTTGGATCCCCGGTGGGTTACAGCCCCCGTTTTTTGCAAGAGGGAATCCTGTGCGACGATGTCGCTGGTCGGCAGGATTTCTCATAGAACTCCTTTTCCCCACCCTTTTATTCCGGCAATGCTCCCTCTTAGGATCTCATTCCATTGTCACAATGGCAGCCTACAGGCCCAAAATCAGAATGCCACTAACCAGTTTGGAGTTATCTCTGCCCCTAGGGTGCATCACCCATACGATATTATTTATTTCTTAGCGAAATACGTACATGACATTAGAATGTACAAAAGTATGTTCTGTTGTTTATGAAGTTCGCGTATGCCTGTCTCAAAAATAATTAAATTTGGTGCATTTTGCTAAATCACATTTGTTGCCAAATTAACTGATTCACACATGGGCATGTTTCATGTTTACGTTTTTACGCTTATGTAACTGCATTTTGTGACGTGCTTCAAAACTGCATCACGAGTTGAATTTTCCAGAGAGCATAGTACAAATCTGTTTCTTAGCAGACGTAGCACATTTTGCCTACATACCAGGTATAGAACAATTGTGTTCATTTTCTGGTAAACGGTGCATTCTAGGCATTTGCGACAAGAGGAACTTTTTTGTTCCTTATGGTGTACAGCCCAAAAGACAACAAGTAATATTCACAAACCGTAACACCAACCTAATTTTATGCGATATAAGTTAGGCAACCCCTATTAATTTCATTAAAGCGGGCGGTTCAAAGGCTGAAACTTTTACACGTTTAAGACCTCAATAATACGTAACACCACTCAAAGTATCGTAATTTAACTCCTAACCGTTTTTCATTTTCTGACAAAAAAACTATTTTCAAACTCGATTTTCAAGGGCTTATTCCGCTCTTAATATTCACTTTTTTTTAAGTGTCCTGTATAAAGTCGACTTCATTTTTCATGAGGAATCACCTCCCAGAGTTTAGGACACACACATATATATAAGGTAAGTGAGGTAGTAGTTGACCACGTGTTCGTAGTTGACAATTTTGGATAAAAACAGAATATATATTATTGTAGTGCTAATACTAAAAAAATAGCAGAAAACTACAATCCTGCCATCTGACTATGTAGCATTGCAAGACATGGTGTTTTTATTTACTGGTGAAAAAGTATTTTATGTAATCTTAATTTTATAATATAATATTAAAAATTTTAACTTTTATTTTAGTGGTTTCGGTTCCAAAAAGGAAGAGTAAAGGTGTAGTTATTTTATTCCTGAATGTTCTAGATAGGGTGTAATGTTTGTTGTTATGGCCACGTGGCCTTGGTTGGTGGCAGAAGCTATGTTTTTTTTTTCATGTTCTGGTTTCTTCCGCAGAAGATTTGGCGCAGTTTATTTTTTAATGCGTAGTTTCTAGTTTTGCCCTAGAGGGTTCCAGATAACGGAACGAATGATGAGGGTCACGCCACCGAGAACCAACCAATCAGAGCACAGCGTGTGGCACCCCTTCACCCTTCGTTCTGGAATGTTTGCCTATGCCATTTATAGTAAAAGTTGTGACGCGATCCGGACCGGATGTGCGTGGGGCTGTGGCCCATATATTTCCATGAAGTGAAGTTTGGGAGTGGCAAATGTAATACGTACAGGTAGCACCGTGGCCTTTATTCTGTAACCTTTCTTTTCAGACATATTTTTAACTCTACAAAATTTGTTTCTGCCCGTACGTGTAGGCCGTTAGGTGCTGAGAGCCAGGATGGCAACTCATTTTTCTTCACCGCGTGTGTATTCACTGCGTGCCTAATTTTCTGACTTTGTCTCGCGTAATATAGTCTTGCTGCGTTTCTGCTTGTAATTTTCTGTGAACCGGATCCACCGTGCTAAGACAAAGAGTGTATTTTGTGCCGATGTAAATTGAAATATAATAAACCAGCAGTCTTGGATTATAGTGAGGTATATTATTTCGTGACTAACCCCTCTAAATTCCCCAGTTTCTGTGAAAGTTCTAAATTTGGTCTACAAAGTGACATAACCTACAAAAGTACTGCCAGTAAATTCCAGAATACTTGACTACAGATCAAGAGATATGTTCCAGTTTGTAACCTTGTCTTTCTGGGTGGGTTATCATCAAGCTAGTGCACTGGTCTAGGGGGACTGGTGTGCTACAATCTGGGGCCCAACGTGGGGCTCAGGTATTGCACGAGACCGTGTGCCACAATCTGGCAGCCCAACGTGTCGCCGATACCTGAACGACAAAGGTTTTCCACTTCCTGAGGGAGTATGGTCAGCCTGCGGGAGACAACTACCGGTACAGGCAAAACAACGGCCCGTGAGAAGTGGATCTGAGGCTGAGAACAACGAGGGAGCAACACACCGGGAAACTGTAAGTTTAAATCATCATTTGTCAAGGTTGTGTCAAACTTTTAATATTTCTAAGCTATTTTAAATAACAAGTTAAATTCACAGTGAAAATTAGGTTTGTTGGAAAACAAAATCAAAAACATTTGTGTATTTTGTGATGGTAACAATAAAATTATATTTAACAGGCAATAGTGCAAAGCTAAAAATGGTGTAAAATACAAAACTTCATGGAAGTAATATATAAATTTTAATGCAAATTGTGTTGGACATAAGGTTAATAGTTTTGATATGTTGAAAATTTTCTGTTAATTTAAATTTCATTGTGGCAAAGGGTGAGAAATTTGTATTTTTTATTTTGCTAATTGTTAACCTCAACAGTTAAAAATATTGTAGTCAAGATGTCTGGAGGGGAAACCGGTTTTAGGGGTTTTTCTGCAGAGGATGTAGAGGGTAGGATGGATGAGGAGAATACAGAATCAGGAGGTCAAGTTCATAGGTCAAATGAGGAAAACAAAACTGAAGTTACACTAATATTAGAATTAATTAAGGATCAGTTTTCAAATTTTCATGCAGAACAGGATAAAAGATTGTCTGACGTTAGGGAAGAAATGAGAGAGAGGTGTGATATTATCTGTGAGGGTTTAAATTAAAGAGTTGTGAGGGTGAGGTACAGAAGGTAGCGAGCAAAGTACAGGCAAAAGAAAATTTAATTAAAGATTCTGAGGTTCGGACAAGACTAACTGAAACATGTGGAAACAGGGTAAATAATAGAACAGGGGGAGTATAAAACCAAACAAATGGGGATAGTGTGTATCAAAAAACCGATAACAGAATAATAAACAATGATGAGGAAGTAACAAATTTAGGTAAACATAGGACTTCATCAAAGGAAAAATTCACCGAAGGGGACATATATGTAGGAATTATGTAAGCAAGGGAGTGTTTGTGTAATGTGCAGGTTTTATGTTACTATGATTTAAGGAATAGGGGTGGTTGTCAGAAATGTACTGAGGTACAGAGGAGAAAAAATGTAGACATAAAAGCAAAAACAGTCTTGTCTCAAGACCCAGGCAAGGGTTTATTTGTAGGGGAAACTGTGCAAAAGATGAAATGGAACCAGGGGCCATTTAAAGAAAAGAAAAATATGAGAAGAGTAACTAAGAGCTTGACTCAGTTGATCAGAAAGGTACTAAGGTTAGGGAAGGTGTGCAAGAAGAGGTGGAAAGTGAGCTGTGTTAAGAAGGTGGTTAGGGTTGAGCCGAAAGGCTACAAGTACAGGAAGAAATTGTTAGTGCATTTTGTCTTTGTAATGAACTATACACAAGAGAATGCAAGCCTAGGAGGTTGTACTATAAAAACGACTACAGTGTGCACATTAGGGTAAACAAGTAAATTTTTAGATTTATTATTTTCATAGACGGAGTGACATGTTCAGGAAAACATTTATTTGTAAAAATTTGTTTTTTCTATTCGGTGCAACAGATGATAATTTGTAATGAAAATGTTAAAGATATGACAGTAAGGTTTAAGTGAATTAAAAATAATAAGTAAGGAATACGACCATATATTGGGAATTATATCAAAAAGATGATGTGACAAATTTTGGTAAATGTGACTTTTAAACTTATATAACTGAATGGTTTAATGATGAATTGAGGCTAGTGAATTTATTGTATTTGTAGAAGTTTTCATGTAAAAATGTATTGTGTCAATGTTTCAAGGATAAAGCCAAATTTGTGACTGACTGTGGGAATCGTTAGCTCACACACGCTGCAACTGCACGATATTTATACTATCTTTCATACTACAATTTGTTTTCTTTACAACACATACTCATGGTAACTTCAATATTTCAAGTAATTCTTCTTTCTTAATTATATTGATGTTTTGAAAACTTTGTTTTGCTAATGACATTGTTTGTTTACACTCATGGGGGATGGTTGCCAGACTGGACCACACATGAGTATTCTTGTTTGCTTACATTTACAGATGATATAAATACACTTTGAGCGCTGAGCACTAAGGTTGGTTGAGTAGTCACTGTGAGAGTTGGTGGGAATTTGTTTAATTAAGATAATTGAGTAACAAAGAGTGAATTGCTTTCGAAACTAGCTGGTTTGGGTTGAATCTGTTTTTGTAGCCATGTGTTAGCAAGTAAGTGATATTTGTTCTATGAGCTAAGAAGTGCAAGTGTCCTGCCGTTGACCAGATTTTTAAGCCCTTGAGGGTGGCTTTTTTGATGATATAAGGTAATATGTATGTAGGATGCCCAACCTAGACTATTTTTGTCGTTTAACTTGTGATTGAGAATTTAAATGAGGTTAAAGTACAGTAAATTGTTTAAATAGTTTGAAGTAATTGAAATGTTGCTCATTATGAAGTTTTGTAATATTGCAGTTTTGGTGAATTTTATATTAAAATGTTGCATTAGTGATCAGTGTTGCAGACAGGAACACTTATAGTAATTGTTTGGCATTGCTGTTATGTGTGTTCTGCTGAGACCTACCAGTACAGTCACATAGCAGCTACAGTCACACATATTATCTGCTAAATGGTTATCACTTTCATTTTGGTTTTGATAATGGGAAAGTGTTCCCAATATAAAATATTATAAAGAAAAAATCAGAGCATTTTTATAGGAAGTAGTGATACAAATTAAATTTTTAAAATCAAAATTTTGATGTTGAATATATTGCAATTATGTTAAGAGTGAATGGAGGGAATTTGCATGTTACTCTTTTAAAACACTGGAAGAAAGTGTAATGAAATATCTGTTGATTTTTGTTCCTTTGGATGCCAGTGTGGTGATGAAATTGATATGGTATAGTATCAAGTATGCTTCACGTATAGTTCTGTTTGAATTTAGAACAAGTACAAGAACTCATAGTGTAGCCAAGAACTACATTTCAGTGGCAAGACATGGTACAAATATTGTGGGTCAAGTTGAATTTTGGTAACAACTTGTGTAAATAATACAAAGAAATTTGATTATTTCAGTGCAGAGAAGGATTTAGTACTGTAGACTTGTATGTAAGTAATTGGTATCGATAGCATTATTGAGATTTTGTTGGTGATTGATAATAATGTTAAGTGATGAATAATGTATGGCATAATATATTTGCTTATTGTAGAATGTATGTTTATTGCAGGCATGTTTTGTAAATGTAAAGATTATTATAAAGATGTAATACAGAACTATGAGTAGTTAAGAAACCAAATGTTTCGATACTTTGGAAGTTTGTTTTGTTGTGTTAAAGGTTATTTCATTGAACATTTGGACTAATAGTTTGAAAGTGGACTAATATGAGGAGAGGTATTTATTTATGATGTAATAATAGGTTAATGTTGTTGGAACACAAATTTTGAACTTTGTTTTAAGTGGAGTTTGAACTACAGGCACATATGAGAAATGATTTAGTGTTACAATAATTGAACATTTACAGTAAATGATGATCTGTATGTTATCATGATGCTATTTTGTAGAAATTATAAAAAGAAAATAACATAAGAACATTAGTTTTGGAATTTTGTATAACTTAATGTTCAATAGCTCTAATGTATGAACTTGTAAGTAATTAATATTTATTCATGTTTATAGTTGAAAATAATTATGCAGTAGGGTTATTCTGTGTTAGTATATTTTGGTACATCTTTTGTTTTCTCTACTAGAAAAGGATTCACAGATTGTAATATTGTTATATGGAATTTATCTGCATATCTTTTGGTGCATTCTGTTTTCAGGGTTATGGTCTGTTAGGAACTACTTGGAAAAAAACCCTTCAGATTTTTTCCAAGTATAATACCCTACTTCTCATTTGTTTACATTTGAAAGTAAGATAGCAGACAGTAATTTTGGTGTGTGCTTATGTTGTGTTATTCCTGAAGTTTTCTTAGGGCATTTGCTAAGGAGACATTGGATGTAAGGATTCATACATTTTTAAGTAGCTTGTATTAACATTTTTAATAATGTTACATTGAATTAGTTATGTTTGATGTTGATTTTAAGTTGCTTGCTTTTTGTTTACTTTTCACCATAATATTGCTAGGAGAGGAGGGATCAATTAATGAAACATAAAAACAAAATTTTCAGTAATTGACCAGAGTGATCAGTTACTATATTATTTATTTATTTTTTAACATGTATCCCACCCCACTTGGGTTTTTGTAGCTGTAGTGTATCGTCCTGTGTCGTCGGTAACAATCACTCACAATCCATAGTCAATCCTCGTCCGCAACTTTGTGTCCTGCACACCAATCTCCACGCACAATCAATGAGCACAGTCATCTGTCGGCAGGGTGCCAACACAACCTTAAGACTAGCCAATACTCTACACCCCTCCCTACCAAAATAGTATCTACTGCTAAACACAAAACAATGTACAAGGTCGATGTGTTACACCATACAGTGTTCCACTACATAACATAGACTTGCAACTTGCGAGGTCGGCGTGTTACCTAGTGGACGTGCGAAGGCTCTCTGGCCTAGCCTGAGTAAGCTGCTGATGGTGACTATCATGCTCCTCGAATCCCCTGAATGGACTTGAGGTGCCATCATAGATAGAAGCAGTCTCGTGCTGACTTGAACTTGATGGTGACTGCAGGCGATTGCTGGACCCCACACTCGCGGGCACCGTCTGTTGCACCGGCTCTGCATGCTGAACTCTTGGGAAACTGCAGGTGTCCTCCTGAGCTATTTCATGTGGCTCGCTGGGTTGTGCCGCTAGATGATTCCCCTGGTGAGGAGCAAGACCGCCGGCAATCGCAACTGGGACCTGTTGAGGGTCTGGGGTTGAACAGCCAACATCTCTGCGCAAAAGTTGGTCGACATGGCATCTGTACTCGTGAGAGGTGTTGTCTCTGACTACGTAAATAAGATGTCCTTGCATCCCTGTGATCTTGCCAGGTACCCACTTAGCATTGCCCCCGTAGTCCCTGAACCACACAGGATTGTCCACAATGAACCGCAGTGCTGTGATTCTATTCTGTGTCAACATGGAGGGTTTGTGCTCCACATTGACTTTAGGGTGAATCTGAGCCAGTGCTGTCCTCAATGGTTGTCCCATCAGAATCTCCGCAGGTGTTTTCCGGGTCCCCGTGCTTGGTGTGGTGCGCAGTGCAAACAACACCCTAGCCAATCTTGTTTGCCAGTCGCCACTTTCCAGCTTTTTCAGCTTCGCTTTCACCGTATACACCGCGCGCTCCACCTGGCCATTGCTTGAGGGGTGGGAAGGGGTTGAGCGAAGGAGTCTAATGCCATACCACCTCGCAAAAGTTATCATCTCTTGAGATGTGAAAGCTGCCCTATTGTCCCGGAGCTCCCGAACCACTACGGCCATTTTGAAAACGCATCCACAACTGTCAGGAAAACTTTACCTTGGAAAGGCCCGAAGAAATCTATGTGGATTCTTTCCCAAGGCTGATGTTCTGGCTCCCAACAGGTACCCTGTGCCTTAGGTGGATTGGCTCGGAGTTTCTGACACCGCTGGCATCGTCCAACGAACTCCTCAATCTCTTCGTCCATCTTTGGCCACCACATATAGCTGCGGGCGACCACTTTGGACATGACAACACCATCATGTGATGCGTGCAGCATTTGCATCAATTCCTTCCGCAATGCTGCCGGTATGACCACGCGGGTGCCCCAAAGAATGCATCCTCCATATAACGAAAATGCCTCTCTCCTAAACCAGTAAGGGCGAAGTTCATCTGGCCCCCCTCTGTGATTTGGCCAACCTCCTTGTGTGTACTCTTTCACGACCCCCAGCACCGGGTTGGTGTCAGTCAGCCTTGCGGTTCTTGCTGCTTCAGTCGGAGGGTCTGGAAGAGCTTCGATCATCAACACATTCCCGATGGCTGGGACATCTTTTACCGAAATGCTGAGCGGTAGCCGACTCAATGCACCAGCGTGTCCTATGCTGGGACCTGGTTTGTACACTACCCTGTAGTTGAATGTGGACAATGTCAAACTCCACCGCAGTAGTCACGGGGACATGATGTCCGGCATCTGCCTGACCGGGTCAAATAATCGCAACAGAGGTTGGTGGTCAGTTACGATTGTAAATGGTCGCGCAATCAAGTACTGTCAGAACTTCGTGACCCCGAACATGATGGCTAAGGCTTCTTTATCGATCTGCACATCATTCTTTTCGTGCTTGTGTAAGGTACGCGACACGAAGGCAATTAATTTCTCATTCCTGTCCTCGTCAATGTGTGCCAGCACAGCACCCAGGCCGTACTCCGAGGCGTCGCACGTCAACACCACTGGTTTAGTCATGTCATAGTGCACCAACACAGTTTCTGATTGAAGAAGGTCTTTTGCAGAACGAAATGCTTGGTCATGGGTTTGCGTCCACTCCCATGGTCTGCCTTGGACACGAGAGTCTGTGCAACGGTTCAGCCACGCTGGCCTTGCCCTGTAGGAATCTTTCGTAGAAGTTAAGTAGGCCTAAGAATGATTGGAGCTCCTTCTTGTACGTTGGGACTGCCACGGTGGAGATCGCCTCCAGTTTCTTCTGTGTTGGATGCAACCCCACGTTGTCCACACTGTATCCCAAAAAACTTCACAGATGGCACAGCGAAGGTGCATTTGGATTGTTTCAGTTGCAGACCGGCTCCCTCGAACGCGTGACCACTGCATCTCTTTATTCAGCCCTGTGATGAGAATGACGTTGAGTAGCACGACGATGCCCTGTATCCCCGCCACTAGTGTTTCCATCAATCTTTGAAACACTGCCGTAGCGCAATGGATCCCGAAGGGAAGTCGCCGAACTCTGAACAACCCCTTGCTTGTATTTATAGTCAGTAAGCAAACAGTTTCGTCATCTATCGCAACCTGCAGATAAGCATCTTCCAAATCAAGTTTGGTGAAAATTTTACCACTCGCTATATTAGAGAATGCCTCGTCAGTCGTGGGCAAGGGATAACTCTCTTTCTGGCAAACTTTGTTCACAGTGCACTTATAATCCCAGCAGAGGCGCACTAACTCGTCTGCTTTACAGACCACACAAATGGGAGAGGCCCAATGGGAGTGGGAGACTGGCTCGTAAACCCCTTTCTTGACGAGCCTGTCAATTTCCTTCTCTACACTCTCGTGCAGTGCGAATGCCACTGTGCGGTACATACGGAAGACTGGCACAGCCCCTGGATCAATGTGTACATGAACTGGTGGACCCGTATAATGGCCTAGCTCTGTGCCAGTGAAAACTCTGGAGTACTGTGAAATCACTTTTGCTACTAGCTCTGGTTGTTGAACAGTATAAATTCCAGTCACTGAAATCCCTAACGGCTCCAACCTGCTGCGCCTGAGCAAGCTCAGTCCCTTACCCTCTGCCACCAGAAGGGGCAGGGTGGCCTGTGCGGTGTTTGTCTGTACCTGTACATCCAAAACTCTGAGCACTTGTAGCTTCTCCTGCGACCAAGTGTGCAATAAGAGTTTGGCCTCCCTGAGTGGTGGTTTCCCTGGCCAGAATTTCTGGAATGTCTTGTTGCTGATAATCAAAAACCCAGCCCCCGTGTCAACCTCCATGACTATCTCGCGGTCGTCGAGCTGCACTGTCAGTCTAAGGGGAGGGTGATTCGCTGGCACTTTTGTCTGTACGTTGTACAGGCTGTATAACCCGCGCTCCTCGTCTGATGAACCGTTGTGGTGGGCTACGTTGTATGCTGTGTTGCTCTTATTTGGATGTGGTGTCTGCTGCGCAGTGGGGTTCCGGTTCCTTTTCTTTTTGGTTATGCACGCCTGCTCGAGGTGTCCACCCTTGGAGCAGAAGTGGCACACTGAGTTGCGGTGCCGACAGCTATCTGGGCTGTGCGAGCCACTGCAATGCCAGCAAGGTGGTAGCTCAAATGCCTGCTTCTCCTGCTTCTGTGTACCGACTGCTGCAGTTGACTTAGTATTGAAGGGAGGTCGATGCTTGGTAACACGAACTTGGTTGACTACTTCGGATAGCCCGTTCAATGAGACCCCGCTGACCTTGCCCTGGAGGTCATTGACATTCCTGCTGGCTGCTTCTGCTGCTGTCACCATGTCCAAGGCAACTTGGAATGTCAGTTTATCTTTGGCCAGTAGTGTATGTTGCAGTGACTTGTTGCGTACGCCACAAACTAACCTGCCGTGCAGCATTCGGTTGAGATCTTGAAAATTGCAATGTGATGACAATCGCCGCAGGTCTGCCATGTACTCAGCAACACTTTCACCTTCGTTCTGGTCGCGTTTATCAAACATAAAAGTTTCAACAATTTCACTTGGTTTCGGCTCAAAGTGATTTGATAACAGAGCCAAGATGTTCCCTATGTCCACGTCCGTTGTTCATTGTGGCAGCAACAATGACGCTACCAAGTCGTAAAGTTTGGCTCCACAAACAGTGAAAAATATGGCCTTCCGTTTGGCCTTGTCCGTAACTTTGCTGGCCACAAAATAATATAGCAACCTTTTGGAATAAGTTTTCCACGTATCCCGCCCAGGGACGAACTCTCCGAACGAATGAAACCCGGACATGTTAGGTTATGTGCGGCGGACTGGTTGTATCCCGCGCGCCTGTCTGTACTCTCCCAAAACGTATCAAATTTGTACCGCCTCGTCGCCAGTGTAGTGTATCGTCCCATGTCGTTGGTAACCATCACTCACAATCCATCGTCAATCCTCGTCCGCAACTTTGTGTCCTACACACCAATCTCCACGCCGCGCGATCCCGCCATACACACAATCAATCAGCACAGTCATCTGTCGGCAGGATGCCAACACAACCTTAAGTCTAGCCAATACTCTACAGTAGCATAATGAAACATTTGATATAATTTTTAATGCAATGAGTAAAGTTTACCCAACAGATGACTAGGTGGTCAACTACCAGAACATTGGTGTGTTAACTACTGAATAAATGTTTTGTGTGTATCATTACAGATCCAGAATGCTTCCCATAAGAGGCCAATTTCATAATTACACAGAAGAAACGATGAGGGAAGCCATAAATGACATAACAACTAACAAGACACCTCTCCGTACAAATGCTAAGAAGTATGGCGTGCAAAGGATTGCTCTGAAATGTAAAGTCGAAGGCAAATCACCAACTAGAAGCAAAACAGGGCACAAATCTATCTTAAGTTTAAATAAATAATTGCAAATTTCTGAAAAAAAATTATGGCATTTTTCACATATATATACCTCGAAGAAAGCTGGCACTGAAAGGGTTAATGATATACCTGGTACCCATTAAAAACACATTCCACAGCTTTTCACTTTTGAATTTCGAAAAATCCTTTCTTAATGCTCACTTACTACCTATGAAGAACTGTGCAAACTTTCGTGCTTCCAGACACAACGGTTTGGGGTGTGCATTGTCAGTCACTGTTAGGTTTTTATTAAGTAGATGGACATGTTTTACATTTCAGTCCGTACACGAGTCACTTCTGTGTTTAAAATGGAATCATTCTAGTTGCTCTGTATGCTAATGCAACACACATACTTCGGCCTATGGATGTAGCTGTCTTCTGTACACTAAAAGAAAACTGGAAGCAACATGTTCACAAGTGGTGTGTGAGCCATTTGAAAGATCCGTTCTTGAAAAAGGGAGGATTTTGCTAACCTACTGAAAGAAGTAGTAGATAAGAATGTTACTCGTTCAGTATTGGCCAACGGTTTTCGCAAATGTGTGGACTCTTACCATGAGATCAATCCATCCCACCCAAGACATGATAATATTGTGAAAGAAAGGAACACAAGGCAGGACGACAGACTTCATAAATGTTTGAGATATGTCAAGTACGGGTGCAGATTTTTAAATGAGAGTAGTATTGGTATGGAAAAATTAGTATTATTGGAACAATCAGCAAATGAATGGGAAGAAGAGCCGGGTGACTGGTCACTTTTTTTCCTATGGAAGAAACCAAAATCAGAACTTCAGAAGCTTGAGTTTGACAGTACAATTGTCTCCAAAACAATGAATAGGCTATATCAAACACTTGAAGAACGTTCCCCAACAGATGCAGTCACAGTTGATGGCAACGAAAATGCCTCTATCCCAAAAAACACGGTATTGAGAATCTAAGAGCACCAACTGTAACACCTCCTACGGTCAAAGACTGTCTAGGTCCTGCTGTTTCAGGATTATAAAATATAAAATCGCTTATGATCGAACACTATCAAATTCCTGCCATTCAAGGATCATCAAATATTACTCATCATATGGTCAAAGACTATCAAGATCACCATCCCAGGACTATCAAATGTAATGTCCTCTCGATGTAAAGACAGTGATGATTCCTACATACAATATCCTTTTAAGAAATATTTACTCTGTCATGTTGGTAAGAAAAAGAACAAAAGAAAAACCAAGGAGAACATGCGTAGGAAGTATTTTGAGAGCAAAATTAAAAAAAGGAACTAAAAAAAATAAAGATCAGATGAAAGGGAAAGGAAGAGAGAAGAAAAAAGGACACACAATGAATAGAAAATAGAAAATCGATAAGGAAAGAAACAAAAAGTAAATAAACAAACTTGTTACAACTATTCTGATACAGAATCATCTATAACCGTTTCTGAGATGAGCGATTGTGAACTTTTAAACTGGAATAAAGATTTCTGTACTGAAGATGAGCCAGGTACCATTCCAAAGGATGATTTTGTAATAGTGAAGCATGAGGGAAACTATTATCCAGAGAAAATACTGGAAGTAATGAACAATGTCTATGAAATAGCTACAACTGTTCAGAGTGGCCTTTCTGCTTACAGATAGCCTGGCAAAGAAGATGAAACTACTCTACACAATGAACATTTAATCAATATTTTGTATATTGTAAAAATATGGTTTTACTCAGGGATCTACCTAACATTTACATCCCACGTGGTACAACAAGGAAAACAAACTCATTAGCATGTGGCAAAATCTACCATCCAAATTTGTGTGCTCATCATGTATAATTATTGTGTTATTTGATGTAATTTTATTTTTTGTCTCTCTTTACATTTATTTCTAAAATAATGTATAACTTAAAAATTTTATAATGTTATTGCTTTATAAAATCAATTATAATATCAATTAAATTGTATTGCGATTTTTGCAGATGGTCAATTACTAACACAAAATATTGATTTCAGAGTACAGCTGCGAAAAATTCAAAATTAAGTTTTTCCAAAATATGATGAAATAATATGTGCTAGCTGGAAGTATGGTAAAATTTTAAGCTAATTGATTTGTTTCGATAGCTAAAGTTTATTAATTCATAGCAGCTGTAGGAGAATTTTTCTTCTTAAGAGGTCAATTACTGATATAGTTACCATACATATAAATAAAATGTCATCTCACCAAATAGTTCACAACAACAAAATATAGAATTGTGTGGAGAGTACAAAAATCTGTATGGACTGAAACAGGTTGGGAGAAGTGAAATAAAAAGACTGATGATATGTTGCTGAGACTTAAGTTCAACAGAGTGCAGACACTTGTAGTTGGCCACTTCAGGGATGGTGCTGACTTCATAATTATTACACTTTATGATATATAAGACTGCTTTTCTCAAACAACGAGCTCATGAAATAAGTCAAAATGTCTTTGAAGAAACATTTCAAGATCAAAGATCTAGGCCATGTGAATCAGTCTTTTGGCATGACCAACTCTAGAGCTTGACAAAAAAGAAAAAAATCTAGATTCCTCAAGAGGATTTTGCCGAAAAGATCTCAGAAAGAACTGACATAAATAAGGCCAAACCATCATCAATTCCCATTGATTCAAGTCTTGACTTAGAAAGTGAGCAATATGACAAGGATTCTGAAGATCCCAGCATCCAGTATCAGGAAGCCATTGGAAGCCTCCTCTATCTCTCTCAGATCACAAGACTGGATATTTCAAATACAAGCCGTTTGAACAAGTTTAATAGTGCCCACATAAAAGGTGCATGGGAAATCCATTAAAAGAATGGTGAGATACCTGAACGGGATATCAATTTAGAAGTTCGAATTTTCCAGGGGTGGTGACATCAAGCTAAGGCTTGCTGTGATGTTAACCAGGGAATAAATACGTTGACAAACATTCTGTCACTGGATATGAGTACAACCTGTCTGGGGGTGAAATATTGTGATACAATAAGAAGCTTTATCCATTTGTGAGGCTGAGTACATTGGGTCGGTTATTTGCTGTTCAGGAGTTGTAGTTGCGGCATTTGTTGTTAGAAATTGACCCAAATGGAGTAAGTTACATATACCGTAATAATAAAAGGCACACTTCAAATTATCAAATCCTGTGTTACAAATTCTATGTTAAAGAATACTCTGTTAACAGTTGTGATTATTTTTGTACAATTGTTTTTGTGTTCTAACATATGGAAGTCACTAATATGATTTATTCTCTGTTTTCACAATTATTGTGTTTGAAGATATAAATTTAAGAGATTGTGTTGGGACAGTAAATCTGCATCTCAGACAAGACTTGTGTGTATGATCAACTATCAAAATTAATATGTGTTGTCAGGCAAGCTTAAGAGTACAATGTTTCCTGTTATCAGTCTTCCGGTGATGTTTACAATATGTGGACGAGAAAGATAATAAATGTTGTTTGTGTACATCACTTAGGTTGTAAACCAAAACCAACAGATTCAATTGGTGCAACTAAATAAACATTTAAAAATAGATAACAATGCTACATTACAATATTACATTTTGCCTTCTTACCTGTTTCAACATCCAACGGAAGATTTCAGCCCCTATGCTGTTGCACATAAACCAAAGTGAAGCTTTGAACAAAAAATCTGTCCACAGAGCCCATTCATAATCTGAAACATCTTTGTTGCTCTTCAGCAATGACCAACCCCTCGAAAAATATTCTTGTTGGTTGTACAACCTAAAAACTGAAAAGTAACAATCCAATACATTTATAATTGATTATTCAATTTCCTTTAATTTAGAAGTAATAAATAAAGACTCAAAAGTTTCAATAGAAATATTACTGATATTGGGATTAAAAATTATGTCATAATACTGTAAATTAACAAAAACACTTCACAATATTTAAATGCTTCAATCAAACACATTTCTTGCCTATAAGGCAACTGGTCATAATCCTCAGGTTTCAAGCTTTTTGCAGGCACTAGTATATTAATTTACTGTTCTTTCTCTTCTAGGAATTCCTAGCTCCTTCTTTCCCCAAGTTTTTAACTTGTAAGTTTGTTTTGGCTGACTAGTAAGAGGGTGCGGAATGTGCAGTTCCTGGGCTTTTCCTTCTTCTTCTTAAACATTTATATGAAGAGGTCAATTAGTACATCGTGGATAAGGCTGTTCATGTCTCTCAATCACAATCTTGGTAGCCGCACAGACATGGCTAGTTGTTCATTTTATATTTTTTTCATAAGCAAATCTTTTTTTGGGACCATTATTAAATTTATTTGTTATATAACAGTCTTAGAAAATCTATAGTTGTTTGTATGATTAAGCCTTATGTATTCATTTTTCATTCCTGCTCCTCTGTTTGTCACTTTGCTGAATCATGTTAATAAACTATAATGAAACTTATGTATGCGATTATTGTGTGTGAACATTGAATGGGGACTAACAGCTGGCCTGAGGCTATGTTTCATAAGTCAGCTTCTCTGTATTATGTATTGATGTGTAGATATTGACATTGTGTAACTGACGTAGAGTAGATGCGAATGGTTGGTTGTAGTGGGCAGTATTGGATGGCGCGCACACACTGTAACATCTGAACAGAAAAAGAGACTTGGGATGAGAGGATATTGTACTTTCTCAGGCGATTTATGTACTAGATTAAGTATGTTGAGTGCTGATGAGGATGGGATGCTGTTCCGGGCGTAAATACTGTTATTGAATGTCCTGTCATGGGCATATGGAATGGCAGTGTCTGTAGGTACAATCGCCGAATTTGTGCCAAGGCAAAATACATGGTGGTCGTATCATGAAAGACTACAGTTATATTTTATTACAAATAAAATTAAGGACAATGTTGTAAAACAATATTTTTTTTTACGCTGTGTGGCACAAAGATATACAATCTAGTCACGTCATTGCTGTCCCAATTGCAAACTGATGTAAAATTAAGTGAACTGTTACAAAACTGACAGAGCATGTTGAGCCAGCACCCAGTGAAATTGTAGAAATTGTAGAAACCTGTACATTCCTAAAACATGATTAACATGAAAGGGAAACAACTGCGGTCTACCTAACGGAATTGCATAAACAATCAAAGTACTGTAATTATCCTAACCTAGATGAAATGATATAAGATAGGTTAGTGTGCGAGGTCCACAACTAAAAGGTTCAACATGTATTTCTGGCGAAAGACAAATTGAGTTATAAGAAAGCAGTGGACATTACAGAAGCAACAGGATGTAACTTGATGGATTTACAGGACACCATGGTAGTGCACCAAAAGATTGTAACACTTTACTTTATTAAGGTAGGTATCACTCAGGAAGCGAAAGTAGAGATTGCCTAACGTGGAATGATATAGAGTCCCTGAGGGAGAAGTTAACACATGTCTAAGAGAGTGGCCTTGGGGCAAATAGACATTGGTATCTCCAGAGTTCAAGTGGATATTTTTCTTACTAAATAATTGAGAGTAGGCTGTTACTTCCACTCACCTTTCAAAAGAGTTGCTGCTGGACCCTAGGATGAGGTAAGGTCTCTGGCCTAGACAGCGTTTTGATAGGACTAATTAGAGACCATGAAAGCCTATGAATGTACCACAGTATGCACTTGAAATTATCCTGCTTGAATTTCAATGGTTTGTTTTCCCAGTCCTGTGCCTTGTACAGATGACACAATTCAGGTAAAAAGGACCCATGGTCGGGTGCCTTCTTAGGTGGGGGAATCACTCCCATGGGTACAGAGATATCCTGCATGCTAGGTTACCTGCCTTAGAATATTTGATTGTGATACCATGGTACAAACATTGAAGGAGAAAAAAAATTGGACTCGAGCTCTACGAAAATAACATTTGTGGGCTATTGCGATAATACCAAGGGCTATTGATTAATAAATTCATAGACCACAGAAAGTCACCGTCAGTAGATATGTCATCTTTCTTGAAGCGAAAATGATTGAAAAACTAATGAAGGAAGCTGAATGTGTACCTGCTCATTTGATGATGCTGAAGGAGACATGCGAGAGTTGAAGCACCAAGAAGAAAGTGACATTATTGCTTCTGATTCAGATGAAGAACTGGTCCAGGACTTAAGAGAGGAAGAACAAACTAGTTCTAAAGATGAGCAGCTGATAAGGTCTGACCATGTTCTGAAAAGGAAGAATGACCCATATTTTGTGTCATATTATGTGCCACATATTAATTAACCTAATGAACCCTTTACCACCAGGGAAGCATTAGCAAGCTCAGAGGCTCCAAAATGGAAGGAAGCAATGGCTGAAGAATTAACCCTCATTTATCAAAAATGAGACGAATAGGTCGATCTACCAGAAGGAACTAACATATTCAAGACAAGGTGGGTGATCAAAATAAAAAACCCAGGCACCAAAGAGCAGAAATATAAAACTCGCTTGGTGATAAATGTCTACAGTCAGAGACCAGGAATTGACTGTGATAAAACTTATTCTCCTGTAGTAAAGTATTCCTCGTTAAGGTACCAGATGAAAAACCTAGGAAAATCAAGAACAGCCTTGGCATGGAGATCACCAGGGACTGGAAAGATGGGAAATTGTGGATTAACCAGACTTCACACATAGCCAGGATACTGGAAAAGTTCGGCATGTCTGATTGTAAGCCTGTCTCAACACCAGCTGAAGTTGGCATCAAACTTCGAGCAACCTAGAATGACATTGGTGAAGGTAATGAAGAAATTGTAGTGCTGTGTAGTGAAAAAGTGCCTTACCAGCAAGCAGTTTCTAAGGACTTTCTAAAATTTTTTAAAGGACTTTTTTAAGGACTGAAAGAACAGAAAGAAAAAATAATGAACTATGAAAAAAGAAAATGTAATTGTTCCACATGCAGACAACATTAGTCTGAAAGCACTGGAAATTAATGCACTTGTTTATTGCCAAAGATTTGTCTGACTCTCATACGGTAAACAAATAAAGTAATTTCATACTGGACACCAAAACCTTCGTAGATACGTAAGAGATCCAATGTTATAAGGTATTGCATGCCTCATTAACATTACATTTAGCATAATGAATTTTGCTGCTGCCTTTCCACTCAAATTAGTATCACAGGTGTTTATAATACAATTATAGCCCTACTTTTTGTTTCTAGCTCAGAAAACAATGACACACACGACCTGCAACTATGTTATGAAATAAGACAGGAGTAACAAACCCCTACTTCACACTGGTAATACTGATACAGGAAAATCAGTTTCATTGCAAAATTCAGAATTTAACATTTGTTTTAAAAATAGCTAAGTTACAGTTGGTAACACCATTATTATTATTTTATTAAATACGTTTACAATTCGCAAACTTCAGAAAATAATACTACACATGAATTTAACTCCTAGCAAATTTTTTTTACGTACGCTTCACAGACGTATTTTGCTCCAAATATATATTATGCTGTTTGTTTAATACTCCTTTCAAACACACGCCACACATTTCTAGCTTCAGACTTTGACACTTAATAACAGTATCCATATGCATGATTCGTACTAAAAGTTCTGCAGAATAGTGTTTCATAGTCAAATTCAAAAGCTTCCGTGTGAGAAGAATCTATTTACGTTGGCAGGATTTCAAACAAATCCCACATAAACTCCGCCATTTTGAAACTGCCTATTGAAGAAAGCCAATGATTGGCTTTCAACTGTAATTTTCTTATAGGTTCGTATGACTTACGCAATTTGACCAACTTTTGAATTCTTACTGAAAACTTATTTTACAGCCCTTAGAACAAGTTATTTGAATTAAACATGATTATAAATGCTGTTTAATGTTGGTAGAACTGAGCCATACAACTTGTCGCTGTTTTTTGACTTTAAAACAATATGCATCCTATAACAAATATCTAAATATCTGTAGAATTTTACAAGTTTCCATAAAATCGTAAAAGCCCTACCATTTCCGTATAATATAATTGCAAAATTAAGGACTTTTAAGGACCATCTGATAAAATAAGGACTTTTAAGGGCCCTTAAAATGATTGTTAACAATTAAGGACTTTTTAAGGACTTCTAAGGTCTGTACGAACCCTGTGGGATTGCTTTCTGTGGGATATTAGAGTTGTTGTACCCAAGATGATGAGGGACGAGATATTGGGGTACTTCGTGCCTCACATTACGGCATTATACACTCAAAGGCATTTGCCAGGAGTCACGTATGGTAGCCAAGATTTAACAACGACATTGATAAGATAATTCAGCAATGTGAGATCTGCCTTAGGGAATTCAGAGCCCCCCCTTCCCTAAAAGCATAAATTACATGGCTCATGCCCCCAAACCCAGGGAGTGGCCTGTACATGGATTTTGCAGGACTGTTCATAGGAAAGACAATTTTATATGAAATTGATGCTTACTCAAAGTGACCAGAAGAGCACCTGATACCATCTATGTAAAATGCTGTGATAGTTGGTGAATTGTGAGACACGTTCAGCGAACATGGGTTGTCATGGTGAAATGAAGGAATTTTTGGAATGGAACAGTATTGCTTGAAAACATTCATCCCCGTACCATACACACAGCAATGGGCAAGCGAAACACATTGTACAGGCAGTGAACGACTAGCTCAAAAAAGGTGACTTGCATACAAGACTGCATTATGTACCACTCCAACAACAACAACCCAGAAATCTTCAGGAAAAGTGTTAATGGGCAAAAAACTGAAAAATTTTTGATAGGTTGCATCCCAGCACACTATGCTCTTCTAGAGAGAAAACACCAGGCATAGTAGAGAAACAAGGGCAGCAGTTCGCAGTAGAAGACACAATACTTCTGCGTAATTATGAGTCATGTCCCAAATGGATTTCAGGAGAGGTGCTAACAAGGGAAGGACCAACAATGTACAACATTGAATGTACAGGGAGCAGACAAGTACACAAGCAACATATCGACCAGTTGGTACACTGTACACCAAGGAAGAAAATATCTTCAAACCTACCGGCCAATGCTACTAGACCAGGAGAGACTTCTTTTCACCATCCACCAAGTACCAACGGTGTAACATTGTAGGTTTTTGATGTTCTGTGGGGATACCAGTTAAATGTATTTGTTTAAATATTTTTTTGTATTTATATTTCTGATTGCATATTTTATTGTCATATATACTCACAGGATGTCCAGATGCTGCTAGGGTGTAACGCCGGTCTGTGTAGCCGAGAAAAGCAAATGGTGATGTAGGGCAGTAGCCCAGAAATGTAGTAAAGTGACCGGGAGTGGCGAATGTAACATGCACAATTAATGCTCGCTGTCTTTTTTTCCTTGAAACCTATTTTGGACTTGCATGAACTCTTATAAATTTTTTCTTCCACCTGTGCATGTGGCCATTAGGGCGTCTGGTTATGGTTTCCACCACCCAGTATTCTTCTTTTACTTAATAAGATGTGGGAACTTTATCGTCTTCTTGTGGACATCATCACATCTAAATTTATTTCTTCTGTTTTAAAGGTGTTTTTCAGTTCCTGAGTGCACAAAGCAAGTGATTTCAAGTAAATTCGGAACAAATTTGTAAAACTTTGTCTGAAATTATTTCGACAATAAATTTAGAACACGAGTCAAACCATTTTAATTTCTTTCATAGTGATGCACAGTTGTGGTTAGACCAGTAACCTGTTTTACAACCTCCAAATTAACCGTATCTAAAAATTGGAATTTTACAACCTAAATTTATCACAAGAAAATTGGTAAAAGGTGAGAAAGGCTACGAAGTACGAGAAGAAGAGGACTTTGTTTGCTTTTGTGGGCTAAGGAATCGCCCATTTTTCAAGGGTTCATCTTGTGTTTCTTGTATGCTTGGCTAGTACACGTGTACAAGTCTGGTCTGCGACAACTGCAGTAGAAGTGCTGAGACTGTCTGTGTTCCCAGGCAGTCAGAACATTAGTTGTTATAATCACCTTACAAAGGTTTTACTGAGATTTTTTAGAGGACTGGGATTTATTGGCAGCCAGATTGACAGTGGATGTGACTCCACCTCTGGAAGCGAATGTCAACATAAGATATAATAGCACCTACAAATTTGGTTCTATCATGGTTGGCAGATCCAATATAGCATCACAAGAGTGTGCGATCACCCTTTATTACAGGGCCTCCTTTAGGAAAGTTTTACGTTGATTCCTGAGTCCAGGTTGGGTCTTGGGTTCTCTAGAGGGTTCTTTCCTGGGTTTCCAGAAGTCTCGAGGATCTCGGATAGAATGGTAAATGGTGGAAGCCCCAGTTGACGGTGCCGGCGCATTCCCTTTCCTCTTCGGACCTCCCACTCCACTGGCCATGGAGGGGTAGGCCCGGGAGGGGAGGGGGTGGTCTGGTTCCGTTGACTGGCGGTAGGCGCACGCGCGTCGGCAAGTCGAGCTGGTGGACGCTCGAGCAAGAGAAAGTCACTCTTGTGTCGGGCGTGGACTAGGAAGGGTCGGGGAGGAGAAGCCACCCTCAGTTTGAAAAAGGGATTAACGAGTGCTGCCGGATGGTAACCAGGACTTCCTGTGCGCGCTCTGCATCGCTTGCCTAGGTGGGAAAATGCAATACCGTGGGACCTTGCGGTCGTGTGGTGAGTCCGCTTAAGTGACAGCATTCACAACGAGAAATGGGTGAGTCTCCCCTGCTTGTTTTTGAGCCGGCCCAAATTGTCGCCCTGAAGGTCCACCCTACTGGGGCAAATAGCAAACTTTAGCTTCCCTTTTTTCTTGTGTGTCAAGCGGAGCCGTTAACGAGGCCGGGAGAGCCGCATAAAGGCAAACAATGTCAAGGTGCCTGGAATTGCGCAGGCTGATGTGCTGAT